>VYZQ01038655.1:10537-27076 GCA_013400655.1 Mystacornis crossleyi
GGGGAGGGCGGGGAACCGCATGGAAGCCCGCTCCAAGCATGCGGCTTCGAGAATTTTGCGGAGCCAGCAGCAGTTACCATGGCAACGTGAAAAGTGGTGCCTGCCACTGCCAGCCGCTGCCGGAACGTCCCGGCGAGCGGCGTGGAAGTGACAGAGCGGGGCCACGCCAAACCCAGGCAGGTGTCAAACCGGAGCCGCTCGCAGGGCGCGAGGCGGTGGCAACACGGGGGCATGGTGGAGGTGCTGGGACCAGCAAGGCAGCGGCTGCCCAGGGCCAGCACCAACAGCATGAACGCAGAGCCGTGAGAGGAGAAGTTCTTGCAACAAAGGTTTTGGGAACTGTAAAATGGTTCAATGTGAAACATCGTTACGTTTTCATAATCAGAAATGACACCCAGGAGGATGTGTTCATTCATCGAACTGTGATTAAAAAGAGTAACTCCAAAAAATGCCTCTGTAGTGTGGGGGATTGGAGAAATTGTGGAATTTGACATAATACAGGAAATAAAAGGCCCCCAAGCAGCCAGTGTTACAGGGCCTAGTGGTGTTCCAGTAAGAGGAAGCAAACGTGCACCAGACCGCAAGCATCCTACACAATATCCACACCAGAACAACAACCTGGAAGTGAAAGCAAACCAGGACAACCAGAAACCCACTCCTGTGATGACAACATCTCATGAAAGGCTAGGTCACACATCTTTGGGTGCCTGCCACCAACCCCTACCACTTCCCGACCTCCATCCTACACCAGATAAGATCCTACCTTTCCCTGTTCTAGGTTTGCCCAATTTCTATTATCCCCAGGTTATGTTTCCACAAATTCCTACCCCATTTCTCCCTTCATGGTTTCCCTCCCAAATCATTTCCTCAACTCACCTGCATTGTAAGACTTGTAACAAACATCACCATTCTAGGAAGGATCTAGGAAACTGACACTGTACCTATTTAAATGATTATGAGTTAAATCAGGAGTCAAGCAGTCAACTCTCTTCAAAGAAGCTCATGCAATTGTCAGTAAAACACGTATCATCTACAGATCTCGTTTCTTAGCTAGTAGCTAGTGTACATCTTCTTTTCTCTATGTCTGACCACAGCAGTGTGCCATCATGTTCTTTAATATTCTTGTGGGAATTTATTGCCAATGCACAGGAGCAGTGCACTTACACTGAAAAACAAAGCCTATTTTAAAGATTCAAAACACTGCTTGCTTCCATCCATTTTCCATAAAAGATTATGCCAAATTAAGGTCTTAACATAACAGTCTTAGCATGTTGATTACACCTATGAAACAATGAAAGAATATTTCTACAGGATCCACTAAAACTACTGTATATCTCTAAATTAGGCAATGTGAGACTTCAGAGTTGTACTGCTTATTCATCTGTTGTACTGCTTGTGTGTATGGGCTATGGTCTAAGGGTTTTCAATTAGATCAATAATTCCTTTCCTTTGAATGATTCTCTTCAGCTGATGCATATGTACACCTTTAGTGCAAAGGATAGACAGCAAAGGGGGATAGAAGAAAGAAGAAAACCTGCAAAATAAAGGGCAATTGGGCTAGGAGAAAAGAAATTAGTTTAGATCCAGCAAAGTGAAGATCCCTCTGAGTCAGCCAGATGTTCTTCACTGCATCCATTTCACCTGCTGTTTTATCTTGTTGCAGCATCCAAAGAGAAAAGAAAGCATATAGTATAGGTGTCACCAGCAGCCATTAAACAGAAGCTATGTCTGGCCTTCAGACTTTTCTTTCCTTTTGCCTCGATTTTCATTAAATTTCGGTCTTTAAGAAAACAAAGCAATAATGAAAGAAAAAAGAAGAGGAAAAAAGGAAAGAAAATGAGGAACTGGTTTTTGGTTCTTTTTTATTTTTTAATATATGCATTATATGTGCTCACTTTACATGAACTATTGTTGCACAATTCCTCATTGGATCAGCCATTCCAGGATATGTCTGGAAGCAAAAATATTCAAAGAGGTTTGACAGATTTACAGTGAGGTACTACAATGGGTCAGAGCATGTAAAATGTCTATGTCACTGTACTGTAATATAATCTAACACAGAATCTTCAACTTTTTAGCCACATTTGTAGGCTAAAGCTATGCACCGCGTTTCTGCCAAACTTCTCTAACTTAAGAATTCCAGACCACTATTTAAAACTATTTTAATACTTGTTAATATATGTGTTTGGCACTTATTTGTGATAATAAAGCATCTTCATCAAATAAAAGTTACAATGAAATGTGCTTTTATATCATAGAGGAATATAGGAATATTTTTAAAATCAATTTGTAGCCCAATACACTGAAAAGGAGGAAAGGAAAGAAAGAAATGAAAAGTACTTTCAAAGAACAATTCAGAAAAATAGAATGATTAATATTACAGCAGGAGCCTCTTCAGGACACTCCAAAATATTTTGCTCAGTGCTGCTTATACCTTTTAGCTTTGAAATTACTATACCTAAGTCAACTTCAAACATTTCCTCTCTTAAAAGAAAATGAGTCATTAACAATGCCAACAGATTTCTGCCGTTACATTCAACTAAATTAGGGTGCTAAGAAAATAGCATACATATTTATGAGAAGAGTTTCTACGCAGAAGGATGCTACCAACTCCTAATAAAAAGAAAGAACATTTAAAAATATTTATGAGATATTGACTAAATAGTTAAAGATAATGAAAATAGGTAGATAAACAACATCAACAACAACAGAAAAAAAACAAAACCATAGAAAACACCTTTTATTTCCTGCCATTTATACAAAAGCCATTCTTATCACATCCTATTTATTACAATTTGTTCCCCTTACCAGACAGCTGAGACAAATAGAGCAATGCACAAAGATTCAGACACTGCAAGATAACAAGATGCAACTGATGTCTTTGTGAATATAGACTTTGGGCTAACACAGTGATTTTGATTATTTTCTTTTTATTTTTTTCCATTCAAATAAGACTTTTTGAAACACTGCAATGAGACCATAGCCTTCAAGGTGCGCAAAGTGTTTGTNAGAAAAGAAAGAAATAGAGCAATGCACAAAGATTCAGACACTGCAAGATAACAAGATGCAACTGATGTCTTTGTGAATATAGACTTTGGGCTAACACAGTGATTTTGATTATTTTCTTTTTATTTTTTTCCATTCAAATAAGACTTTTTGAAACACTGCAATGAGACCATAGCCTTCAAGGTGCGCAAAGTGTTTGTTATTGACACCTCTCCTACTGCTGGTATTCTCATCACTCTGCAAAAGATACCTCTTCTAATCCCATTTTTGTATAAATAAACCCCTCCTTCCACATACTCCCTCAAAACATACACACACCATACCACAGAAAGTGACTATACATAGAATAGGTATGCAGCAACTCCTTAATTTCATGTATCTTTAGGTACCTGAAGACTTATTCCTCCTTCATCCTTTCCCCTAGGGCTTTACTTTTGTGACTTAAGATGCCCAGTGCTACTTAACAGGATTTGATTTTTCAACTATTTCTTTATTTTCAGTGTCCTACTCAGGACTAACTCAACGTGAACCACACCTTTCTCAGAGCCCAGTGACAAAATCTGGATACAATATTGCTATGAAATTGTGTGGGAATGGAGGACAATTATCAGGGTTGCCTCTGTGATTTGTGACTATATGATTGATTGCAGTCATTGTGATCCTTTAATCCTTTCTACAAAACTGAACAGTTTCTCATAAGTTTGCATTTGTACACTTCATTATTTCTGAAAAAATGTTGACTTTTTTGGATTGCATCCAGCTGCTTCCTATTGATTCCTCCAGCTGAAGACCATTTTGAACACCTTCTCTGTCTTCCTAGCACCCTTATGATTCATCCTGCCAATTTCATAAACAGATTTTCCACTACACCATCCTGTCTGATAAAATACTGAGCAGATCTGAAGCCACCTTCAGATCTTTCTGATATACTGTCCAGTAACTCCTTCCTTTTTACCTGTGAACAGTCAATAAATGTGAATATTCTACCAGATTTATGCTCCTCAGACATGTACAAAATAGTTTCTTCTTCTTTAGAAAAACACCATAGAAGACAATATTCTTAGACTTACTATCAAGATAGTATGGTACCTAATACATTCCTCATCTATAAAGCCTGCTAATTTTTTTTCAGAAAGAAATTTCCACTGTTTGACATCATTTGTTGACGTCAGATACTAGTCATCTCCTTCTTGTCTTATAAGTGATTTGTATCCTATTTGCTGAGATTTTGTTCTGTTACTATTTTCTCACTGCCCTCCTAAAAATGCAGAAAAGAATTTTCAACCAAATGAGAATTCACACATTTTACCAGAAGACTTGTATTTGCTTTTTCCAGATAAATTCTAGAAGTGGCTTTCTTCTATTCAAGGCCTTGGGATTTGTTTGAGGGGATTTTTGGTGGTTTTATTTTTTTTTCATCTATTATTTTCTATTTTCTGATCATGTGGTCTAGATTTAAGGTGTGCATTTCCCCCACATTCCCATCTATGTACTTCACTAAATGTCTGGTTTTTTATGTTTTTCAAAGTCTTGAATTTTGCTCTTTTCATCTCCAAAATTTTATGTCGCTGTCATCTCTTTCATCTTATGAATAGCTGATCCATATTTATCCCATTTATTTATAAATAAAAATTGTAGTAGAAATAATAATTATACCTTTCTATTTAAAAAAAAAATCAAGATTTGGGGATTTTTATCAATAAGGAATTTTGGGGTGATACCTCAAACTTATAAAATAAGTTTTCTTTAGTTCCATATTCTGCAGAGAAGCACAATAATATCAGTTAATGCTGGTGAAAATCACATTAAGTCTTATTTCACCAACTTTTACAATACCAGGCTATTGAATTATAACTTTTCAGAGAGTTTTAGAAAGTCAGAAAGCACATCCTTAAAAGTATGGGTTACTCAGGGCTACCACTGCTACTGCTGCAAAAAGCAGATGAGAGAAGAAAATGCCTGCACTATCTTTCACTAAACAAAAGAGAAGGTTACTGAGGATACACACCATTATTCATTATAGGAATATGAGTGCCAACATCAGTTAAGGAAGTATTGTTATGTGGAAATCAAACAGCCCGTTCCTTTTTCTATGTCCCAGTTTTACCCCTCACACACTTACCTAAAGTTTTGCTCTGCCTCTGCCTTGACTCCACAGTTGATGTTCGGTAATTCGAGTGCCGGATGTGCCTCACCCACCACAGCTGTGCCGTGGAAACAATGCTGTCCTTCACATGTGTGCACAGGTAGAGTCATGATGCACAGTCCAGAAAATGCCTTTAATGAGGGTATGTGCACTGTGTTTGTACTGCGCTTGTATCTGTAAGGAAAATACCAAAGCCAGTGAAGCATGTCCTCTAGTCACGGACATGTAATCATTACTATCTTAAGACTTTAATGAGACTCATTAGCAATTTACTACACTGGAAATGCACTGCTATTAATTAATTTCAGTGTAATACTTGATATAGTGATTTGCTAACTATTCCATAAGACATGTAGTAAAATGGCAGGAAAGACAAATTACGTGCAGAATTATTTTGTTTGTACCTAGGTTCAGGAAATAACGAAAACTACTAGATTCAAGCAGTACAAATCAGCTATAGCTGCAGATAGTCATGTCACTGTTTAATACACACATGCACTTCCTAAAACTTATGTTAATTTATTTGTAAATTGAATGCTACTTAGTCTAAATTCTGAAGCGAGCATATTTCAGCTATAATTTGGAAGGTTGAACAGAGAGAAGTCCTCATTCTCTTCCATAATGTGAGTGACATAAGCTGAACGTGCTATAGTATATTCATGTTCTAAGAAGATGACTCAAGGTCAACATACACAGTCTTTACCCTAAATGAGCTTTCAGCTGTTTCAAAGAGTTATCAAATTTGACCCTATTACTCAGCTGAAAAAATTACTATTGGATAGAGTGAAATATATCTCTATATTAAAAAAAAAAAAGTACAATAATAGGAAAAATAAGATTAAATATCATGCATTAGAAAGAGTATTGCTTTTTAAGTGCTGCACACAAAAGCCTCACAAGAATGTGTCAACTCTACCTATAAAGACTCACAGCCGCAAGCATTATTAAAATATTTTACTTTAAATGGACAACATATGCACTCACAGATGCAAAAATTCTGCTTCATTTCCACAGCACTATTTCTGCAAGTTGTGGGGGGTGGGGGTGGGGAGGGGAGTTTTTCTGTTTTGTTTTGTCTTGTCTTTATCTTCTTTTAAATACTTGGAATTCTAACTCTCCAAAATGTCATGTTTTGTCTCTGAGTTTTCCTAATGATCACATAGTTGTCTGGGGATTTGGTTCCTTGTTAGCCTTTAGTCCTAAACAGCCCTGCTGAGCACTGTTGCTTTCTAATTATTTTAAGCATATCAATTAAACCTTCTTCTTAGTGTTTACATCAGAGACTTCTGTGTAAGAATGGCAGAAGCCCTCACAGAAAGTCTTCAGCTCAGTTCAAAGACTGGTGACAAAGGTCATTAAATAAATGACTGAAAGAGAAGGGTTTCTTTCTACACAGCCTTGAAAAGGGAAAGAAAGTGTAATGAGAACGCTACTCTGAATCCTTACTTTCTCAGTGCTAGCTGTAGCCCTCAAAAATGCCTGATTACAAGAAATCTATTCAAAGACCTTTCTTTAACCTGAAATAAAACAATATTTAAAAAGAAAGCCCTTTCCCCTCTTCTCCCCATCCCCTCAAAAGAAAAAAAAAAAAAGGAAATATTTAGCCCCACTTCAGCTTGCCAAGTATCAGCTGGAAATACAATGCAACAGAAAGGAAATCTTCTAGGAGTTCCTGGAGTATGTGGAAGAAAACTTTCTGACACATCAGGCAAGGGAACCAACTAGGGAAGATGACCAAGGTACCTGGGGTTTTTTTGTCTACAGAGAAGGACTTGTGGGTGCTGTGATGTTTGGAGGCCATCTCAGGGGTAACAATCATGAAATATATATAAGTTTTTGAATTTCAGAGCAGTAAGGATGGAGGTCGCAGAACCGCCACCTTGGACTTCCATGGCCCAAACTTTGGTCTGTTTAGGAAATGGCTGAGATTTCCTTGTGAGGCAGTCTTGAGGAGTAAAGGAGTTCAGGAAGGCTGGACATGCCTCAAGAAGAAAATACTAGAGCAGGCTATCCCCATGTTCATAAAGATGAACTGGCAGGAAAAAAAGACTGGTCTGCCTGAACAGAGAGTTTTGACTGGAACTCAAGAGGAAAAGGAGAATGTATCACCTTTGGAAGAAGGGGCAGAAAGCTCAGAAGGACTACAAAGGTGTTGTAAGGTTTTGCAGGAAGAAAATTGGAATGGACAAAGCCCAACTAGAACTTAGTCTGGCTACTGCTATAAAAGATAATAAAATGTTTTTATAAATATATTAGCAACAAAAGGAGGGCTAAGGAGAATCTTCATTGGATGTGGGGGGAAACAGAGCGATAAAGGATGAAGAAAATGCTCAGGTATTAATGCCTTCTTTGCCTCGCTCTTCAATAGTAAGACCAGTTGTCCTCAGGGTACTCAGCCCTCTGAGATGGATGAGAGAAATTGGAAACCGAATGGAGCCCCCACAATCCGAGGAGAAATGGTCATTTACCTGCTATACCACTCAGACATGCACAGGTCAATGTGGTCTTTGGTGATTCACCCAAGAGGACTGAGGGAGATGATGCAAGTGCTCACTGAGCCACTTCCCATAATTTATCATCAGTCTTGGGTAACTGCGGAGGTCCCAGTGAACTGGAGGATAGCAAATGTGATGCCCATCTACAGGAAGCGTTGGAAGGAGGATCCAGAGAACTGCAAGCCTGTTAGTCTCACCTTACTGCTGGGGAATGTCATGGAGCAGCTCATCTCAAGTGCCATCACACAGCACACACAGGACAACCAGGGGATCAGGCCCAGCCAACACGAGTTTATGAAAGGCGTGCCCTGCTTGACCAACCTGATGTCCTTCTGGGATAAAGTCACACACTTAGTAGACAAGAGAAAGGCTGTGGATGTTTTATATGCAGTCTCTGGTAAAGCCTTTGAAACTGTTTCGCAGAGCATTCTCCCAGAGAATCTGGCAGCCCATGGTTTGTACAAGTGCACTGTTCCCTGGCTAATAAGCTGTCTGGATAGCCAGGCCCAGAAACTGGTGGTGAATGGAATTACATCCAACTGGTGACCAGTCACTAGCGGAGTCCCCAGGAATCAATGTTTGGGCAAGTCTTGTCAAAATTTTTAATTGATATTCTGGACAAGAGGTTCAAGAACATCCCAGTAAATCCACAGAAGACATAAAGCTGGCCAGGAGTGTTGATCTGTTGAAGGGCAAGAAGGCTCGGCAGAGGGATCTGGACAGGTTGGATTGATGGACTGAGGCCAGTTGTATGAGGTTCAACAAGGCCAAGGGCTGAGTCCTGCAGTTGTTACAACCACCCCAGCCAGTGCTGCAGGCTAGGGGCAGAGTGATGGGAAAGCTTCCAGTGGAAAAGGAGCTGGGGGTGCTGGTCAAAAGACATCTGAACATAACACAGCATGTGCCCACATGACCAACAAAGCCAATGGCATCCTGGCCTGTATCAGGAAAAGTGTGGCCAGCAGGACTAGGGAAGAGGTTCTTCCCCTGTACTCGGCACTAGTGGGGCATCACCTCAAATCCTGTGTTCAGTTTTGGGCCCCTCATTACAAGAAAGACTTTGAGGTGCTGGAACATGTCCAGAGAAGGGCAATGAAGCTGGTGAAAGGTCTAGAGCACAAGTCCAGTGAAGTGCAGCTGAGGAATCTGGGGTGGTTTAGCCAGGTGAAAAAGGAACCTCGGGGGAGACCTTATCACTCCCTGCAACTGCCTGAAAGGAAGTTGAAGTGATGTGACGATCAGTCTCTTTTCCCAAGTAACAAGCAACAGGATGAGAGAAAATGGGAAGTTGCACCAAGGGCGGTTTAGATTAAATATTAAGAAAAATTTTACCCCAGAAAAGGTTTCTAAGCACTGAAGCAGGCTGCCCAGTGTAGTGGTTGACTCACCAGTACTGGAGGTATTTAAAAGACATGTAGATGTGGTACTTAGGGACGTGATTTAGTGATGTACTTGACAGTGCTTAATGATTCTAAACAATTTTATGATACTACAGTTCTAATTAGAGTCACTGGTTTCAGCCATGAGATGCAGAATTATATGAAAAATAGAATAACCCTCCTTGCAGTATTTCTGTTACTGGCTTGATTTCCCAACTGGAATGAAGCATGTACAGGTGTGCCATTATAAAAAGAGCTATGACAACTAATTTATTTCATTGAGCTCAAACTTTATTGCAAATTTTAATTGAATGTTATAGAATTTGAAATCCAATCTAATATTCAAACTAATTATATATATATTGTGCACAGGGTAGGGACATATGTAGATCTGGGTAAAATAACCATACTTTTTATTGCCTGACTTATTTTCTCTTTATTTTTTCCTGCAACAATTTCAGGTGATCTTGTCTTCTCATGGGACTGCTCTCTATATGCCTGTTTTTGCATTCAGAGCCCTGAATCCTTCTCAGGGCTAATCAGACAGGATTATGACAATACTGTTCATGTTAGGTCAGAACAAAGGCCCCATAGTGCCCAGAATCTCATCTCCCATATTGGTTGAGACTGGATTTTTGCAGGGATACATAGGTAAAGGAAAAGAAGTTAGGCACTTCTCTCAGTGAAGACTCTTTTTGCAAATACGAGGTTTTAGTGTTGTACCCACATTGTTGTATTTAATAGCCCTTAATGGGGCTTACTTCCATCCGTTCAGATAATTGCTTTTTGAACTGATTTATATTTTGGCATCAAAAACATCCTGCAGCAATGAGTTACACAATTTAATTATGTATTATATGAAAAGCAATTTACACTTCATCCTGATAATTTACTTGGGCGCTTGCTGGTTTTTGTGTCATGAATGGTGAACAACATACCCTAAATCACTTTTGACCTGCCACTCATGACTTCATATATTTCAATTATACCATCCTTACTCATCCCTTTTCCAAATCTGAATAACCTTGCTTATAAAATTTCTCCTTGTGTAGAAATCATTCTCTATGGTTCATTATCAAAAGTACCGTTGCCAGTACCATTTTTAATTCTGGCGATCACACCTCAGTAGAACAATGAGTTTTACTCTTCTGTAATTTTATAGTGGAACAATGCACATTAAACAATATGTGCAACACCAGGGACTTCACCACACTCTGTATTTTTTGTTAACCCCTATCTTTTGGTTTTCTCTTTTGGACAGTAGTGATTCTATGAAGGTATCTTTCCTGTAATCTCATGGCAGCTTAATCTCTCTAAGAACCTTTTTGAGACAATTTTGCAACAGATTCTTGCAAATGCATGCATACTGTACCAACCACATCAAATTTGTCTGTGTGCTCAAGTCATTTCTTGATACAACAAATGAATGTGAAATGTGACACCTTGTTACAAAAGCCACATTAACTGTTCTCCATTGCATCATGTTTATCCGTGCATTTATTAATAGGAAAATTTTCTAGCATTTGAAAAGGTTTACTCCACATGGAAGTGAGAGTAAGTTGCCTGTAGCTCTGTGAGTTTTAAATATTTTAACTCCTCATTAGCCAAGTACCAAAACTAATTAGAAGGCTTACCTACAAATCACGACTTTGTACACAATTAAAAATTATCAATAACAATTGACTAATAGCTCAGCAATGTCTCAGTTTTCCCTTCTGAAACTCCTGGTTGAAAATGTTTTGACCCTGGTGATTTATTGCTACATGCCTATAATCTTTTCTACTGTTGCTACAACCTGAAACTGAAAGATGAGTCCAATCTATCACCGATCTGTTCATTTACTTCCGAGCCCAGCTGTTAGAGCAGTACTTTGAAAAGGCCTCCTTAGCTTTTGCTCAGTTTCTAATTCTAGTGGAAGCTGAAGTTCTGTTTAGAACCCAAGTGTTCTAGAAATGAAAGTCTATTTTCATTTTATGAAAACTTTACTTTTTCTTCAAACACACAAACGTCTGCCAAGTTACTATTGATGGCTCTTCCATGAGTAGATTGAACATCTGTAACAGTGCATAGGATTGTTTATTCCAGCTGAAGATTGCTCTTTTCTTTATTCTACATATGTAAAGAAATCAAACATTGCCAATTATATTCTGCTCATGTTTCAGGTTTGTTCTTTCTATGAAAACTTCAAACTTACAGAGTGTATGAAGATAAAGTACTAATTTGCCATGTGTTATAATGAATAAACTTCATTATATTCTTTAAGTTTGGTGCCTGCTTTGTATTCCTCCCTGTTGTTATCTCACAGAAAAGGGGAAAATGCGAATCAAACCACTACACCATGATACTCTCAAAGTCTTGATGCTTAAACAGTAGTCTTTATTCCCTGTATCCATTATTTTATCTGTTTTTTTCTGTGTGAAGGCCCTGTGTTATTTTTGCTGAACTGCACCTACCCACCTGCACATATGCTGTTTGCTATTTATATACAGTCTTTTATTTAGTATTTTTGTAATTATGCTCTGGAAAGATGATATTGTCTAGGTGAAATTTACCTAAAAAAGCAGTCAAAATTTACTAGTGAGACTAAAAAGCTAATAAAGTTGTAAAATGTAGATCCTCCATATATTTGGCAATTATGCTGTCAGTCTATGATTAGATTTCTATATAAAGAAGCTATAAGAGGAACTCTAAGAATCTTGCATAATAAACAGTACAGACATTAAAGAAAGCAATAAAAACTAGACAAGTGTTTGCAAATTACAAAGTAATGTTGCAGTAGTTGTTTAAAACCTAAAATTATTAATATGGTTATAAAACAATGTGATGAGAACTTCAGTAGTTTTAGTCAAATGGATACTTTTTACATAAATTAATTAGAAAATGTATTTTACCGTTGGACAAACTTAGTTCATGAATACCTTTTGATCTGGAAAAACTTTTCAAATAATAAAATAATGTGTTGTCAGAGATGGATTTCATTACTCCATAAACTGACATTTTGACAGTTACTCAAATATTTAACATATAATTTTCTCTAACAACTACTCATCAGACAAAGTTCACCAATGTATTTCATTACATCCAGAAGACTATCCCAACAGTAATTTAATCCTTTTCTCATCTTAAACTGTTGTGTTCCATACACTGGTATCCCTTTCATGTTTTGATTCATTGATAGATTATTTAAATTGCAAATGACTTCCTTTCAATCCTAGCTCTCCCCTCTTGGACCTATTTAAGTTTCAACTCACATCTTAAAAAAAGAGAAATTTCATCATTTTCCTACTCACTTATAGCAGCAGAATTTTCTTTTGATGTCTCTTTTATGCAGAATTTAATGCCTCTATATTTAATACAAAACCATCTAACTGTTCATTTTATGTGAGTATCTTTCCACCTTACACATTAATACTTTTTTGTGTCTATTCTCCTTCTGTCCCTTTTTTTCCTAATCTCATAGGTCACCATCTCACAGACCTTGATATTACACAAGAATTTTGAAGTTAAACAAGAATTGATTATTTCACTAACTATTATACCTTTGATAAATCAGAGCAAAATTTTAAAGATTGAAGTTTTACCTCTCCTTTTGACCAAAAGAAAGGTTACATTTTTTAATTTTTTCTTCTCAGCGAGAATTGAAAAATAAAAACCAACCCACAATTAATTTATAAATACTTCTGGGGTTTAATTAAGTCAAAATACAAGGGAAATGTGTATACATAAATTCTATCTCTAGGACTGAACTTTCCTAATCCACAAATCACAGAAGCTGAGAAACACAGAATATAATAACAAACAGATATTTATTCTTTGGCACAGGCACACCAGAAGAGTCAGGAATAAAGAAGTAATTCGGAGTTCATAACATTTTCTTTCTTCCAGTCTACTACTTTTGTTCCTTTATACATAGTTTTGTATAGCATTTCTGAGAGTACATGCATTCATATGTAGGAATTCAGCTCTAGATTTACATTTTTGCATTTCTCTCCAGAAAGTACACCTGTAACTAAAGCAGCAACCATCACAAGAAAAGCGAGCACTGAGCTCCTGAGATGTACCCAAAGATATACAGTATATTAGACAGTAGCATTGATAGAATTGATGGCATGCTCCCAGGTTCTATCAGAAAAACACTGGAGGATGAGTGAAATGGTCCTGACTCATCTGATGCATGGTTTCTCTAAAAGCCTGCACACAAATAGATTTGGGAACTATGGCCTGAGGCATATGCATGTACCAGATGTGGATGCTCTTCTATTCACTGGGGTGAGGGGAGAAGCAGCTGCAAGGGTATATGGCTCACCACGAACCCCAATAGGCAAGTGGACAGGACTGGCTGGGAGATGGGGGATACCAGAATGAAGAGCTCATGTGAGAGGAACCTGCAGGGGAATACGGGCAGGAGAGCTGGTTTCAGACTGGGAAGTCTGCAGACACTCACGTTGACACAAACTCATCAGGCAGCCGTGGCAGGTCTGTCACAACCAGTGTAGCGGCTGCTTGTGGTGGTACCAGCTGCTCTCTGAAAGCCACCAGCCGTATCTGTGCTGATGTGGAGGTCTCAGCGCAGCATAGTTAGTTCAGTACCATTACAAGTTAGAGGAACCACTAGAGGGCATTAAAAACACCATGAATAACTTTTATCTAACACCAACAAAAAGGCTTGAAAAGACCCAGATGAGAAAAACCGCAAAGGATGACAGGAACAGTAGAGAAAACATATGGGTCCTATTCAGTGTATAGTCACAGAAACAGAGCTGAATTGGAGGTGCCGAAGGTCCAGAGCTAACAATGCCAGACAGCTTCTACAGAGAAGACAAGTTAATACTAAATTTTATGTCAGCACTCAGATAATTAGCTAATTTACATATTTCAGCCTGTAGGCCACTACTTAATGACTGGTGAATGTTATAAAACTATGACAAAAATTATGTTGCATACAGCACCTAAAGATCAAATGGTGATCTTTAGCTTCATTGAGGGCAATAGAAACAGCAGTGGGTAACAAATGCTTTAGTCTCGCCAGTTGAGGCAAAGAAAATTGTTGAGATGTCTGTGCAGGTTGGAGCAGAAGGGCAAAACAAAGGGTGCCTGCAATCATCCAAAAAGCAGAGTTCTCATTTCTATTGTAACAGTTAGACATTTTTGCTTCATATTATCTAAGCTGTGCAACAGAACAAAAGACACAAAGGAAAAGGCACCTTGTAAGTAACAAGGTCTGTCAAGTATTGTCACTTATAAAAATACATGTTAAGTTTTCCTTCAGGCTTTTCCCAGCATTGGAGAATTTTTTTCACTGAATTCTCTGATTTATCTTATGAAAGAAATTAAAAAAAAAAAAAAAAAAGGAAAATGTTGCCAGTGGTGTAGTCACAACATTTCCTTTTAGAAAGGAACTGCACCAACCCACCTGCACAGTGTCCCAAACGGTCACATAAACTGAACTTCCCTACCACAGTTTGCATTACCTAGTGGATCATATAAAAGATTTATCTACTGTTTAGAGTTATTCTTTAGGAGAGCAATGTCCCTATGGATCATTTGATTTTGTTTCTGATCTGGAAAATCTGCATACAAATATGTTATACAGGGTAAATCAAACGGGTATCAACCCTTTAGACCAGTAGGTCAAGCAGGACCAAAAATACTTCACAGAGTGTGGAAATATGAGAAAATGGAAGACAGACTCAGATGAAAGAAAAACACAGCATTTCTTATGATACAAGAGGAAAAATGAATTAAAATTGTGAACACAGACTTCCTAAAACCTTGAGTCAGCTGTGAAATCCCAGTTTTGACGTACAATATATTTTCTCCTATCACCAATGAAGAGCATATATAGGAAGCTTCTTTCATGTAAAAAGGCAGAAAACAGACAAGTATACTCAAGGAAGAGTTTAAAAAAAAAAAAACAAACAAACAAAAAAAACAAACAAACAACACTTTCCCAGCTGATATTGAAGTATATGGAAAAAAAAAAATGTGTATTAAAAAAAAAAAAATCTGAAAAACATGAGAAAAACAGAGCCAAGCTGGTAAATATAATTTTAAGTTTTAACATAAAACCTCTTCATACAAAAACCATATTTATTGTAAATTTTTATTAACTATTTTTTGCCATAAAGAAACTAAAGCTGAGGGAAAATTTCTTATGAGATTTGTCAATGTTGATGCATTCCTGTAAAAAAGTGACATCCTCAGCCACAAGCTACATTGTCATATGCATATTCCTAACATTTCAGATTACAGAGACTCACAGATTTAGCGCTTTAGTAGACAGCATGGCTGATCTTACATGTTCCTGACCCTTTGGAAGTATGGGGTTCAAATGGAGCATCCAGCAGAGCACTGTGACAGAGGAGAGCTTTCAGCTAGTGAGCAAACCTGTCTGAGAGAGAGAGATGCAGTTCCCTTTCTTCTCCTTACATTACCCAGATTTTTGTTATACGTTTCAGCTCTTGCTTCTAGCTATTCAAAATTCAAAATATTACAGAGGTTCAAATTTTCCATTTGAAGTGTGTGGCACTGGCAGAGAGACCACATTCCCTAACCAAATGATGTGACAGTAACCCAAACAGTTTAATTTTTAAGGTTCTTTTAGGAAAATATAAATTTCTGTAGCACACCTCAATTATATTATAATAAGTTGGCTTTGTATCATCTAGTAATGCTTACTTTATAAATATTAAAATAAAATATTTTGCATAAGAATATCACATAATTAATACAGTACATCATATGTAATATGGTAATTTCTGGAGTCCCTTACAGTAAAATTATTTTTCATTTTAAGCTGTCATGACAGTAGTAATGTATTTAAAATTTTTGCAATTCCATTCACCTTAAGAAAAAATATTAATTTTCCTGCTGTGCTTACAAAATTATGAACAGAAGGACCATTAAATGTTTTAAGACATTAAGAGAAGCATGACTTTAAATGGGCATTAATGCACAATGTAATACAAAGATATGAGGCTTGTTAACATTCTGTTTGGAATGTCTTAGGACAAAATATCTTTCACAGAAACATTCCTTATTGTAGTGGTTTGATTCGCATTTTCCCCTTCTGTGAGATAAGAACAGGGAGGAATACAAAGCAGGCACCAAACTTTAAAGAATATAATGAAGTTTATTACTACAACTACAAGTAAAATGGAATAAAAAGGAATTAAAGCAAATTAACCCCCTTTTTCTCCAGCACCTCCTCCATACACCCATAATATAAAGACAAAAATTTAAAATCATTTCAGTCAGTTTACCACTCTAAAACAATCTTTGGTCAGTACATTTAGAGAGAGAAGTCTCTTTTGCTCAGCTATGGAACTTTTCCACAACAACAATCTTCTCATGGCATCCATGTCGCAGCACAACTGCCATCTGGGGTGGGTTTTCTGTTGACATGTGAGAGTCCCTCCCCTCAGTTACAGCTTTTCCACAACTGTGTTCGAGGGTTCACCTTTAGCCATTCCAGAAAAACAAAAGTTCTCTTCATCTATCTCCAGGATAAACC
>VYZQ01038655.1:27287-39183 GCA_013400655.1 Mystacornis crossleyi
TGTGGATGCTAAAAAGGCTGCTAAGCAAGGATTTTCTTACCTTCTTCTGTCCCGTGTGAGAATTCTCTCTCTCACGGAAAATATCTAACTGTTTTTGTAAACCATGAACACCTGCAACTTGTTTATGGCTTAATAGAGAAAAATATTTTGCACATAGCTTGACCAATGCCCGTGAGGGGTGGTTAGAAAACTGACCACTTTAACTATGAGAAACTATCCTATAAAAGACCTGTTAAATAATGAAATAAAAGACTTTTACTCCTGAAACTCCTGTGGTCCGCATCCATCTCTCTCCGCTCCGCTCTGCCCGGGAACAGCGATAGCAACGACATCTCTCAGGGGCCCAATAAAGCTGTCTATACTCAAATTAGTTAATTGATTGGTTCTATGAAGTTCTGGAGGAAATTACCACACCTATTACAGCCAGATCATTTCCCCAAAGAAACAGAGCCAAAAGAAAAAAAAAACCCTGAAGGGCAGGAAGGGTGCCAACCCGTGACACTTATCTAGTTTTTAATCAGATCTTCAGACTTCCAGGAATCCATATGGTTTTCTTTTAAAGTATTTTCTTTTCAAGAGAAAGAGGTCTTGTCTGATATCTTTAATTAGATGTGTACTAATCAAAACAATAAGTCACATTTGAAAACTGCTCTTTGTCATTGAATTGACAACTCTGCCCATTTTTTCTGTCTTGGTGAGCTTTTAAATAAGCTGTCATTTATGATCAACTAATGCCCCAAAAACCTGGTTGTAATTTTTCTTTCAACAAATGTACCATGTCATAACATTCAGCAAATATAAGACCAGATGTGATTAATTTTTAAGAGAGTGTTAAAACAAATCCACAATATTTTGGACAGTGTGACAAAAACAAATTCACTGAAACAGTACTGAAGACACAAAATACAGCAACCTACATTAAAAATCCCTGAAGAAATGAATTAATAATACCTAATTATATAATTCTCTCCTAGTAAATCATGAGTATCCTCAAAAAAAAACCCCAAAAAACAAACAAACAAATACCCAACAAAAACACTAAAAAAACAAACTAAAAGCCCAACACAAACAAAAAAAAAAGACCCAAACAGTAAAATCCTTGGAAATATTTCCATGAAAAACATATCATTGGTTTCAGTTTCTCCTGTATGCATTCAAAAAATGAAGTAAATCTCTTAACCTTGCAATTCTTCTGGAGATGAGAAAAAAACAATGGTAACCTTTTTTTTTTCAAAAAAATTTCAAGATCAAGTGGTAGCAGCTGTCTTTTTTTTTTACAGACTATTAAGTAGCGTATAAACTGAACAATGAGCTAGAACCTGGGGCATCTTTCTTTTTCCACTGTTAGTTTGTAGATTCAGTGATATTCTCCAAAAGTGAAGGTTTATACTATCAAGTAAGAAGGGAGATACATTACCACAGTAAAAAAGATGTTACATGAGTATAATTTTAATATTGCATATAAGTAGACATAAATAATCCAAAAGAAGATTCATTCCTGTTTTAAATATAATCAAACTTTCAGTTTACTACAACTGTGTAGGAGTCAACAATTACTAGCTATGTTGATATTCCCTTGGAGGCAGCAAGTCACAGAAAGAATATGCCATCTTGACTGAATCTTTGTCTCCTCAAGAGAAACAAAATGTTTGCAGTAATTCCAAAACTTGTGGGTTTTTTTTCAACTGAGGATCCATATATTAATGATTGCTCAGTCATAGAAAACAACACTACCTTGTTTTAGAAGTAAGAGAATATATTTTAGGTACTGCGGTCAACACTGTGTAGGACTTTTGTTGTTTCAATGGCTCTTTCTCTGCCACTTTTTAATATTTTCCAAGATATTAGCAAGAACAGCAGCATCAAGAAGTGCTTCATGCTGAGAATATGTGTAGTGCTCTATTTCCCCACTCCNCGGAGGCAGCCCCACAGCGCTCTCTGGGAAGGTTTGCGGCTTGCCATGCCAACACAGAAACTACAGACCCCAACAAATACATATTTGTATTATTTCAAATAATACTGTTATCATGCAGACCTACAATTGCAAACAATTTTCAAATAATTTAAAAATATTTCTGCATGTACAACTTTCTGCATGTAGTTCGATTTCAATTAATGCTATGTTTACCAAGCCAGGCTGCATTTCCATATACCTTGTCAACTGTAAAGTCTTTTTCTTGTACTGTTCTGCCACTCTTCCTTGATGAAAGGTTTCTATCACTGTCAGTGATCTACTTTCCATCCATTTCCATCACTTTAGCACTAATAATACATCAAATTTCTATTACACTGGTGATTGTTCTACTTGTTCTGTGATGTCTTGTATTAGACCAATAAAGCCTAGTTATTGTGCCTCATGCAGATAGTATATAACCCCTGAAAAACACAAGATAATTCTCATTAGAAAACAAAACAATAGCTGCATAGGATTATTCAAGGTAATTTTCACTTGTTCTGGAATAATATTTAAAATGTATTATCATGCACTTCAGCAGTATCTGAAGCAGCTTCTACACTCAGTAAAAATGTAAGAAATTTAAGACGCCTTTCTTTAAAATAATCGTTCTCTTGATGGAGCAATTATCATAAAGGGAGCTCAGATGCTTTTGGGGGAATGAGAAAGTATTTTCCAGTCGAGCTGACCATGTTCTTGTCTTCAGGCAGTATCAGAGGGAACTGAGACCTCAGATTAAATGAAAGTGTTTTCCATGAGAATTTTGACTTAAAATTCTGATCCACATCTTCTCCAAGCTGCAAAGAACTTTTTTTTTCTTTGTTCAGTATTGTCACCAGGCTCTGAGATCTTGAGAATCCACCGGTACCACAGAAGAGTCTGTTAATGGTTGGACTTCTTCATATGGAAGCAACTAAGTCTTAGAATAAACTTCCAGAGAAATTGGTAATATCTGTACCTTGTCCCTGGTATAGAAGTAACTGGACCAAAAGCCTGTATGTAACAAGCAGATAATCCTTACTCAGATAGGAATTGACTCTCCCATATGTTTTCTTCCTCGAATCTGTCTCCTTAAAAAATTTACAGACACAAAACAAGCATTTTGGATAATATTGCTCAAAAGTTGGCACAAATTACATAGTTTTGGTGAAAGTTTTGTTTGTTTGGTTGGTTGGTTTTTTTGATTGTTTAGGTTAATTATTTTTACATGATAATTATTTTTCTGGCTGCATTGCTTAGATGCAAAGGTGCGATTTCATCTGAAAGCTGAATTTGTTTCTATTTTTTCCTTGTTCATTCAGCAGAGGAAAGATAAATGACAGTCATGTAAAACAGGAGATGAGTAGTCACCTTGAAATGGCTAATGGTAGCTGATTGGTAGCTCCAGTATAGCCATTTCTGGATTTATGGATAAAATACTGGAGTTTCGTGGGTTTTATTTTTAACGATAAAAAGGAGGAACACTGAGTTTTATTATCTTCTTGCCAACAGTCATCTGAATATCAGCTCTGAGCAAATCAAATAAACTGATCTTGCAAATTTTATGCCTTTCCCTGCTAAATCTGCCTGCTTTCCATGAGCATGGGAGAAAGGTCATAGTGCAAATTTTATGAATCCCTCACCCTTTGTGCTTCAATGCTGGTAAAATTATAGAATATGCTTAGATGAAACCTCCTTTACACAAAGTTGTGTTTCCTAACCTTTTTACCTGAGGGATTACCCTACAGTAAGGGTGATATGCTCAGGGGCCATAAGCAGGAATCTGTCTACTTTTCTGCCATGAGGAGAAGTGGCACAATCCTTTCTGCCATCATCTCCCATTTTCTCCCTAAATTTAGAAAACATGTTGCAGTAATACATTCAATATATAGGTACTTGATGTCTCTGAATACTGCACAAAAATCAAATAAAATGTGTGTCTGAAAACAAAGCTGGTGCTGAAATTGCACTGAAGTCTCATCCTTTGCAAGCTTGCTTGAACAAATACTTCAGCTGAAGTAAGTGTGATTTTTCAATACATTTTTGTCTAGAAGCTTGATCCTAAGGAAGAGACTCTCCAAATAGAAGAAGGACCCAAACCGCTAGAATCCTTCCTCTCTGTTTTGTAAGCTTTAAAAACAAAACAAAACAAAACAAAACAAAACAAACAAACAAACAAACAAAAAAAAACCACTCAAACCGTTCAGCCACTGACTATAGAAAAAATAGACAGTTCACAGAATTTCTTCACAGTATAGCAACTGAGCCTGTTGCTGCTAGCTGTGAACTAGTGGTTTTCACTGTTATTAGCTTGATAACCTCTACATAAAGAAAATTTAACTTTTTAAAGTTTAGTACACATAATAGTGTAGTATAATAGTACAAACACATAATAGTACACACACAATAATTCACAATATGTCATGCTTTAAACCAGGCATCAACCAAGCCCCAGACAGTCACTTGCTCATTGCCCACCCTGTGGGGATGGGAGAGAGAACTGGAAGTACAAAAGTGAGAAAACTCGAGGGTTGAGATAAAGACAGTTTTATAAGGAAAGCAAAAGACACACAGTTAAATCAAAGCAAGGAATTCATTCACCACTTCCCAGAGAGGCAAGTGTCCAGCTGTCTCCAGGAAAGTCAGGCTCCATCACCCATAATGACCTGGGAAGAGAAAGGCTATCACTCCAAATCTCCCTATCTTCTTTCGTCTTTCCCACGGTTTTTATTGCTGAACTTGATGGGATGTTGCTTTGGTCATTTGGGGTCAGGTGTCCTGGCTGAGTCCCTTCCCAACTCCTTGTGCACCCCCAGCCTCCTCACTGGTGGGGTGGGGTGAGGAGCAGACAGGCTCTGGCTCTCTCAGCAAGAGAGCTCTGCTCAAGTAAGCTCTGCTCAAGTAAGCTCTGCTCAGCAATAGTGAAAACGTCCCTGGGTCATCAACACTGTTTGCAGTGCAAATTCCAAATGCAGCCCCATACGAGGCAATGTGAAGAAAATTAACTCTACACCAGCCAAAATCAGTGCACAATGACTGCAAAACACTAAGACTAAATTCAGACCAAATATTTCCACTCTATGAATATCGCTTGTGCATACTTTCACTTTTCTAAAAATGGTACTTAAAGGGAAAAAGACAACTAATTACCCCCACTAAGTCTTCCACTCATATTTATCATTGGAGTTTTTGAATTGTTGTCTAAATTTCAGCTTCAGAAATCTGCAGAGTGCTGTAATTACATCAAGACATGAGAAAGGCCCACATAGCAATACATTTCAGACTAAAACCACACCTCCAGAATACTGATGAAGAGGAAAAGTAAGAACGAGAAAACAAATATGCCAATATTACATACTGCTGCAAGTCCCCTTGGTGGGTTATATGATACTACTTCATGAATAAAGATGGAGTAAACTACATTTGTAGCATAATAAGAAAAGGTAATTAGTGCCATCTATTCACCACAGTTAGAATTTGACTAGAACAATTTGATTACTTTTATCACATTTTAAACTTTGAGTAAGATTTTCAGCTCTGTAATCCAGTTAGTGGTAAAGTGTGGAGAATATAAGTCAGCTTCCCAATATGATTGATGAGTATGTGCTGCACAGGAAAGGAGCTGGAAAAAAATACAGAACTCATAATATAGACACTGTCTGCTTGCTTTAAAGCAAATCTCCTCTAAATCAGTTTGAATCGTTCAGCATGACTAAAATATAAGCTTAGTATCTTCTCCAAACAAACAGGAAATGGAGAATTATTCATAGGAAAGAGGAGCCCTTTTTTTGGTTTTAGTTTAACACTATGATCTTTTAGATACGCATTTATTATTTATACTTTGGTAACTCCCACATCTTGCTGAGAATTGGGCTTTACTCATGCTGGGTGTTTTACAAACACAGAGACAATTATAGTGATAGATAATTTTAAATTTGAATATAAATCTATTGGTGAAAAGTTGAATGATACATCCTGAGACAATGTCAAGCATGGGGATTTAAATGCCCGGCCCCATACCTTTGTTTTCAGTGATGGCAAAGCAGCCTTGGTGCAGTGAGGCACATTATTTTTAAGAGTCTGCACTAACCAGAGCTCCCAGTGGTACTCCTACAGAGACACTCTATGAGGTTAGAGGTCCATTTGTTGCCTCTCATCCCGAGATCTAAAAGCCAACTCCATCCAGATCCACAACTTCATCTCAAGTAGTAATGGCAAAAGCAAGCAGACAATCCACCCGGCCTCTTTGAAGGAGGGGTGCCACTTAACTACCTGCGCACTGCACACTTGAAATCCACATAAGTGTTAGGAAATTACTTGTTCCCATTAATTAATTATGATCTGGGTAACATTAGGACTGGAATGTTTTTTAGAAAGAAGATTTTACTATCCTGAACTGTGCTTATTATGCTTTCCAGCTTCTCATTTTAGCTTCCTGCACAATTAAGGTCATTTAATGTGACAGTGATGATAATGTGAGAGCTTTTGATTGTGTCTTTCTAACAAAGATTTTTCTTTTCATGAAAATGTGGAAGCTTTTCCTAGTTTATGAGACAACTAGTTATATTGAATTCTATTATGAATAATCATACTGTTTTCTGATACGATTTTTTGATAACCATTTATGTGGTGTGTAGTTTCGCTCTGGTGATGTAGCTTTATGTACCAGAATACAAATTATGTTTCTTTATAAAATATTTAAAATGCTGTGGGACTACTCTTTTTTATATTTAATTTCCACCCACAGTTCTTGAGGACTTCTTTATGACAAGACTTTTCATCTTTTTTGTAAATGTTGTGGAATATGAGGACTTATATTTTTCCTGTCATTTCCCTGGTGTTCTGAAATTTTTCTTTCAAAACTATAAATCTATTTAAAAATGGCCATAAGGTCAGGGAATTGTCCAGAGTTGCAATCCAGCAAATTAAATGAGAGGATTTAAATCCAGTCCTTATTTGGATTAAAATATTGCCTTAACAATACTCCAAACCTGCAGTGTCAGATTGAGTGTCTCCAGCTGCAGGGATACTTATTTCCATGACATGCGCTTTTGTTCATCTATAGCACTGGGTGTTCAGTGCACACTTGTCTGGTTCTTTGATTTCTTTGGAACACAAGTATGCAAGTCTACTCTGAAGAGAGAGTTAAATAAATACTGCATTTATCAGTATTATTATCCATTTAAGTATTTTAATGTAACTCTCAAAATTAGTAGGTGACAGTCATTTCCTTTTTGAAATAGAAATGTTGAAGCCCTGAAAAATTTAATTTACAGGCCCAAAATTCTAGAGGAAATACAAAATAATTGTAGAAAAATGAAAACTCAAAACTCCTTCCTTTAACCTAACTACTTTAGATTTGACCGTTTCATAACATTAAATGATTTATTCACATAGTTTCTCTGCAAGGTGAGCAGTACCATTATCCATGATATACAAACTGAAAAATGACATACGTGGTTTAGATGAAATGTAGGCACCTGAGCTAAAAATTAGATCTTCAAAACTCTTGTACTTTTGCTTTTTATCTCTGGAGGCATCTGGTGATGTTCATTCACTGGCTCTGATCTTGATATCTTCTCTCTATTAAAAAATAATTCTTTTTGACAGGAGAGGACACAAAGACTACTGTCTGATAGCACTCCTGATAGGAGACAGGAACAGAGTAACAAGAAAATTATTCAGGAAAAAGAGGAACTCTGTCTTTCTGGCTTGAAACATATTTCACAATAGAAGATTCCAGGTGTGGATGCCACATGGGGAATAATAGTGTCAGATTGCCTTAGGAGAGCATCTGAACTCTGAAGAGACTGATGGTAAGATAGTTAATTTTTCTCTATATCTCTGTGTTCAGACTACCTATTTTTTCCCCAGTCAAATATACTGGTTTTGTGTAACTCCCCCATGGGTTCTGGAAAAGATTCAAAGGGACAGGCAGCCAAAACTTAGCTGTAAACTGCAGGACAAAATTAAGGTAGTACTTCTGTAAGACAAGTATCCAAAACTGACTTACTGCTGTGGCAGGAAATTTAATCTTTTCTAAGCTGCTGGTTGTCTTTTGGCCAGACTTCAAGATTTACAAACTGGCTGAGCGAAATACAAACCAGTTCTCTTTTTTTTCTTTCTAAATTTCAAGTATTTGCCAGTGGGCACAGGACAGAAACTACTATTGACTCTCCACATGACCTCAGACAGGTCATATTAGCCCAGAGTCTTTCTTTATTTCATTAATCAGATTTTCCACTTTGCTCAAATATTAATATAGAGAAAAATGTGCAGTTTTTAATGCTGAATTAATGTTTTTCGAATTCTCCTTAGCATTAAGGCATTGTTCTGATATTTCAAGGTATAGTTACTGCAAAAGATGAGAAAATGTCAATTAGAATAGTGTAAGTCAACAGAGCATGTGATATGGTAGAGAAAAGATTATACGTGAGTAATAATGTAGGGTATTTCCAGATGGAATGAACTCCAGCAGGCAGCATCACCCCACTCTTTGTCTGGCTGGCCCTCAGGGCTACAGAGGGAGTTGGAAATGTAATGGATTGTGGGAGAACAGGTTGTGCCCATGCTAACAAGTGCAGCTGGCTGCAGTTGGATTAACTAGGTAAGCCATGCAAGAGGTGTGTGTGTGCATGTGTGTTTGGGGCGCACACACGCACTTGTGTGTGTGTGTGTTACAGAATACATTGTAGGAATTTGTGTGAGAAGTGAAGTGATGTGTTGTGCTTTACTGCCCGCCAGCAACCAAGCCCCACACAGCCACTTGCTCACTCCCCCACCAGCAGGATCAGAGGGAGAATCAGAAGGGTGAAAGGCAGAAATCTCATGAGTTGAGATAAAGACAGTTTAATTGGGAAAGCAAAAGCCACACACACAACCAATCAATATAAGGAGTTCACCACTTCCCATGGGCAGGCATGTGTTCAGCCACCTCCAGCACAGCACGGCCTATCACGTGTAATGGTGACTTGGGAAGTCAAACACCATCATTCCAAATGTTCCCCCCTTCCTCTTTCTTCTCCCCACTTTATATACAGGTCATGATGCCACATGGTCTGGAATATCCTTTTGGTCACTTTGGGTCACCAGTACCACTTGTGTCTCCTCCCCTCCTCCCATGCACCCCCACCTTTCCTACCAGCCTGGCCAGAGAGTAGAAAAGGCCTTGACTCTGTGTAAGCCCTGCTCAGCAACAACCAAAACATCTCTATTTTATCAGCCTGTGCTCAGCACAAATCCAAAACATAGCCCCTTACACTGGGAAGAAAATTAACTACCTCAGCTGATACTAGCACATGATGTTACCTCCCACTGCATCTCCACTGGGATCACTATGGAAAAAACTATTCCACTGGGCTCTCCACATATCTTCAAAAAATAACATCAGTAACTGACCATATGGAGTATAGGTACAAAAATTACCTGAGGTGGAAGCACTTCTTACAGTCAGAGACCTCAAAATATCAGTCTTTCAACCTTCTCATCCTTTTTTTCTATTTTTAGGGGATAGGCATACATTGCATAGCAGAGTGCCATACAGTCAGCAAGCAGTATGATGCAGTACTGGGCACATGCCCAGATTAGCTAGTTCTGTGGAGAAAATAAGACTATCTTGGGCAGCTTCTCTCATTGCCACAGCTGCATAGCACTCTTGTGCATTGTGTAGATTCTGTAGATGCATGCATTATGAACTGGAATTACAGGACAGAAATGCAGTGTATCTGGTTTTTAAAATTAAAAAAATACTATTTTTTATTATTCAGTTGTTTCACTGAGAGATGTCTCAGTCTTCCTTTTGACAAGCAGATGTAAGTAAAATACATTCTATAAAATCTGCTTGAACAAGTTGTCAAGAAAAACTGGTGGACATTAGATTTACAGAGGTTTTCAAATGTAGACAAGCTTCTTTCTAAAGGGTGTAATTAGTCAGATTTAAGTTCTTAGGAGTAGCTGTAACGCAACAGGACAATATGAAATTGAGATGAGTAAAGCACTTCAATTAAAATTTATGTCTCTCTGAAGTTATCTTGAGAACCATGGCAATCCCTAGCTCTATTACAATCTTGCTAGTAGAAAAATAGCCCTTGCACTTCCTTCTGTTCAACACACCTGAGCAATGGGCACTTATTGTTGTCACTGTTGCCTGTGTAACAGCTGCATTAACACAATTTCACAAACAAGGCACTTCTCCCGCCTTGTTTGGGCTATACATATGTTATGGGGTTTCTAAATTTGGCTAAATCAGTACAGCACAGGAACAAGAAATATGCTTTGGAAGTCAGATTGGAGAGGAAAATGTTGCAGTAGCTCTTGAGAAATAGAATGGTCATATATTTTGTAAGGTATTTCCAAAATAGAGAAGTTATAATGAGAAAAATGGGGATGCATAAAAGAAGGAAAAGAAAGGCACGAGTGAGGATAAAGTTGTCTTCCAGGAACACAGAGAAAAAGGAAAGCAACTAATAATTTTCTGGAAGCAGTGAGACAACTTTAGGGATATATCTGAAAGATGGGAAGGATATCAGCTTAGAAAAATCCAGAACAAAGCAGAAGAAAAGTAATATTCAAGTTAAGAAGTATAGTGAAGAGTTATTAGAATTCTGTCTACTTTTACTAAGAATTCCATCTGTATTAAATATTGTATAAAGTCTCATATAGAAGTGTATATAGACTATCTGTAGAGGCTCAGAAAAGCTTGTCCTCCTCCCTGGTCCAGCCCACACTATGATTTGAGAAATTCTCATTAGGCCTGGCCTTGATGAGCTGCACCTGAATAAGCCCCTCTCCAGCTTATCAGGGTCGTCACATTATCATATTAGGGTATTTAATCAGAAAAGGTTGCTATTATACTTCCAAATCCTATATAATATTTTATCATCACTAATACCTTTTCTCTGTTAAGAAAAAGATTTTCTGGTTATTAAAATCCAGAAATAAGTGCTTGCTTCTCTCAAAAATTATTATTATTAATTTTTGTCCATTGTTTCAAATCATCATATCCATGTCATCAGTGCGTAAAGGACGCGTGCTACGTATCAAGGATGCAAACTTTAATTAACATTCTTTCATGAGCCCCACTGGGTTTAATATGTTTAGATTATTAATAAAATTAGAGAAATGCTGCAATTCATCCTGTATTTCGACAAAGCTGCAGCTGAAACAAACAATATCGCTGCAGATCAAAAGACTTGAAATTTGCCTTTAGGATTTGCACAGACTACTCATTTAGTTCAGATTGAGGTCATATGTGTGATTGCATATTCATTGGCATAGTAGAAAAATCCTTGCATGCTACATGGTCTTTTTGGTTCTTTCACAAACTCACTGAACAGCTGTGGTAAGAAGGAACCTCTGAAGGTCTTCTAATCCAAAACCCCTGCTGAAGGGAGGAGCTCATATAGGCTTTTTGTAGAAGAGTGAAGTAGAACAATTTCTGCAAGATCTATTTGATAGAAATAACATAAGGTTTGCAGAGAAAATGCATAATTGAAAATCAGATTGCATTTATACATGGGGCACGGACACCCCTTAACCTATAGGCCAGCAGCCAGTGTGAAACACAGGTAAAAGAGCGGTGGCACAGATTTTGGGGCAGATGCTGCATTTGATGCAAACAGTAATGGATAAATGAATCAATTACAACAAGATGCAACTTTAAAAAGATAACCAAATATTTCTGTCATACCACTGAGACCCTCAATCTGTGTTTTACAAAGACATTCATATTGTAACCTCACTTCTGACAAAATAACAAGGTAAGTCGCAGTTGTTGCTGAGGTGGAAGTTTCGCCCACTGCTTTTCTCCACCAAAAGCCAGAGAATCCATCTCCGTAAATGTTCTAGGCACAAATCTTCACCATACAGACAGAAATGAGATTACCTGAGTCCTGATTTAATCCTTTTATCAACCTGAGTTGATTAAAGATGACAGATCAGATAGCAACTTCTTACACTCCCTCT
>VYZQ01038657.1:4357-17901 GCA_013400655.1 Mystacornis crossleyi
GTGGCAACATTTATCACTAGGCCTAAATCAAAATACGCAATCCAAATACTTCACCCTTGTTATCTCTGTGCTACAAATAAAATAAAAAATGGTATCACCCCTACAACCACAGTACATCAGTTTGAAAATGGTGGATTGTAAGAATGAAGCCGAAAGTATTTTTGCCAAATACATCTGAAATGTGGGATCAATCATAACCGTGAAATATCATTTACCAATATTCAAAGCCTGTTCAGGTAAAAGATGGTCACTGAAAAGTAGACATTGAATGTGTGGTAATAATTCAGGAAAGTNCTGCTAGCACTGCTCTGCTGCAAGAACCTTTCTGTCTCCTTTACCAAACTTTTAAATTTTATAAGTCACTCTTAACTCTTTTAGCAAAGCCCTCAGATTAAATTGCTAAGTCAGATATCTATAAGTTGCTGCAGATTTCCACTGATGTATAGTAGAGCTAAACAGAAGTCACCACTATCATACATAAGGCTTCTACTTCAACACAAACATGAGCAGGGCTGAAATCCCAAGGCAGGGTGCTACTACTCAACGGTTTTTCTTTTTTTAAATAACAGATGCAAAACACTTCTAATACTGAAAATGGTCATATATAAAAGCCCTCTCCAGAGAATAAGAAGATACTGAAATTGTTGAGCTTTCTAGCTAGTCTAGGCTAAGGTTTCAAAGAGAAACAATAGAAAAAAGTTGATTAAAGGTGAAGAAAAACGACATAGAAAAAAAATGAAGCAACAGAACCCACCATCAAGAATACCCTCTCCCCCTGAATCTGTGAGTTTTCAGGGTGTTTTCCTTCCCTTCATTCAGTTCCCAGAAACCTTCACTGTCCTAAACTTCTTCAGGTGGCACAAGCAGGGCAAAGCTTCAATTCTTCTTATAATTGACTCCCACATTATGAGTAGAAGAATATTCATCTTCATCCTCATCCTTTAGCCAAATTTTTTGCTATTTTAGATGGATGACATCCTTTAGACTTCAGCAGAGTTGTATCCGTTCCAGCCAGCAGATAATTGCACCCATTCTTTTTCATTTTTTGTGATGCAAAGGATTTTCATAATGAAGTAGAGCACCATAGATGGGAAACTTTCTGCTTCTCATCAGAAAAAAGTGAAAATATCCTCTGCTTTGCTTCATATCTATCAAGTAACAAATGGGTTGTGTTCTGAAGCAAGGAAATCCCATCAGTTATTTCAAGAGCAGGCCCTGTCACATATGCTGCAATCTCTGATGACCCAGTGCAATCTGTCTGATTGTGAAGCAATGAAAAGCAATTCAAGTGAGCTGACAAACAAATCATACACAGCTTCCCCGCACCCTTTTATTTCCCCTCTTCTTCCTTATTTTCTTCTCTTTGTTTACTGAATGTGTAGCTCACTCGCAACCTTTCTAGTGGTTATTTAACAAAGAACGTTGCATCAGGCATGTAGAACAGAACTACTGTGATCCTGCTACTCAGGGAACTCTTGAGTGGTCTCCTACCAGATCTTTGTATGAGAATTTTGTTCTAAAGATGAAGTTGGTCTGAAAGGTTTATTTTTAAGCAGCTAAAACAAAGGAAGACATATGATTAAGTGCATATATAGCAAAGACAGACAGTGAAACACACTGGTAATGTTACAAAAAGAATAGGAAAGATCTCGGTATACATGTGCATTATATAAACTACAATGTAGATGCGTAAAGGGCAAAATTATTTTCTTAGACTTTGTACATTTAGTTTCAGCTCTGTCTGTTCTCACTGTTTCTTGACTGGCTTCATAAGGGACAAATAATTAATGCAGCACCCAAACACCATCATTTTTATGGAAATAAGAGTTTCAGTGAAGCTGTTCTGGGTCTAGGTGAACTAAACACCTGGAACAGGAGTTTAAGTACTTGTATGCATTTTGTACTCTCAATAACTATGCACATAAAAGAAATTAAAATCTGGAGTTTTTAAAAGTAACATAAGGCATTATTGATTTGATTCTGCACTGGAAATCCTGGCCTTAAAAAAAACAAAGCGTGGGGGCTTAGCTTCTGTAAAGACCTTGCTTTGTCAATGAATTTATTCGGAGCATATTAGCACTTCTGAGAAGATGTTCACAGTATCAAGGTCAAGAACTAACTAGTTATTAGGGCTACATCAACTAACATGGTTTGAATTGATTACAATTTTTCAAGAAGCTAAAAGAAGTAGAGAAGTATCTTTTCATGAAGAGGAAATCAAAGTCTATATTTCAAGTAAAAACAGAGATTGCAGTTTTTACAAGTATTCCTGAGAACAGTAGAATAAGGTTCAGAACAAGAAGAACAAGATGGTCACTTGGCTTTTGCTTTCATGAAGCCCAAAGGAAACAGAAACTTGACTTTTTGCTATGCCACAATCAAAGTAATGGTTGGTGCCTCCCAGCGTTATAGGTACTCAGTTTCTAAAACAGCAACTATGACAGCCAAAGATCTCCTAGTGAAGAAAGCAGTAATCGTGGCTGTCACCTTAGTAGAGGCTAGAGCAAACCTTTTGTTCCTTTGCTTTAAGAGGAGATGGAACATAAGTTAAAAAGAATAAAAAAACCCAACACAGAAGCTGGTTTATATCCTAAAAGATTCCAAACTGGACATAAAATTTGTGTTTAAAATAGGCCGATAAAAGATTTCTAGATTCTCTAGATAAAAATGGAGACAGGAAGTAATGTCCTCAGTTTATCAATATCAACAGACTGAAGAAAAAAAGTTTCCATTCTCTTGTTTTGCATTCATGCCTGATGATCAGCTTCTCAGTGTGATTTATGATGCCAAGAATCCAGGTCATTCTTCCTACGTAAGTACCATCTTCTCCTTTGAGTTCCTTTTCAAGTCACTCACTGGAACTCTGCCATCATCACAGGAAGTTTTGGCATGTAGATAGCTTAATAAATGAATTTGTTACTTCATGAAAGAACGAAAAGTTGCTAGAAATGTGCAGAGTCTGTGTATAAGTAGTCAGAAAATTGACCTAATTGTCACTTCTTCATTTGTAATTCTCTGAGACTGATCTTGAGTCTGAAAAGCAACTAATGGCTTTGAGTGCTTTAACAGAGCATTGGCAGAACAGGAGGAGTTGGGAGGATATAGTCATTATCAGCACAACAAATTCTTTAGCTGGTTTTGTTGCTATAAATGTTGAGTGATTTGAATGCAGACAACAGAGTTTTGATTTGTATCCATGAAACAATGACATTTGCTGCAGCTTGGAGATTATTTAGCTTCCTTTCACCTGAAGTCATTTTAGCTCTTGGACCCCATTTAATTGAAGCATTCCTTAGAATTACAAAGTTTTGTCATAACTCTGTACTTTTACCTTCGGACTAAGGTTGTTATGAATTATGCAGGAAAAAAAATGTCTGTCACTCCACCTACACAGGACATTTTCTGGATATATGCAGCCTATTCTGTCAAATTACAAAGATTCCTGTTAAGCTGTGATGGGTTACTTCATTTGCTGCAGCCCATAATTATGAAATGAAAGGGTCAAGCTGTGTCGGCTTTGACTTCTGCTGTACTGACTTTTTTGACTTTGAGGAAGTCATTTAGTGCTTCTTAGTATATTATATGAAGATTCTCTGTGGGAGATGTTCTCATTAGCTATTTCTTCCTATATCGAATCTCCATTATGCATACAGTAATAAATATATTTTTTTTACATTGCCATAATACTTTCAGAGTAGTGCAAAATACTGAATGGACCTCATAGCACTTTAACTTGTCAGCCATGGCTATATAGCTCCCTGACAGTTATCACAGATATTCTTACTTTTGAGCAAAGTAGGAGAATAGCAGAAATATCTATCCAGCTGGGAAGTGCTGATGTTTTAGAATGGTAGTGACTGTAAACTGCTTTTATGGAGCTACATAGTAAATATCTATTTCTAAGAAATAAAAGAAATTCTGTGGTGTATTTCAGGATAGAAGGAGTCAAGTAGAATGCTATCTACCTTTCAAAAATAAATTTTGTGTAAAAATATTCATATAATCTGAATCAATTTTTCATATATTAGTAGCTGAGTTCTTCAGCGGTAGCTGAATACAGAATTGCCAATAATTTCACAGTGTCATGTTTCCTATTGTTGTAAATGTATTTCACAATAATCTGTGAGCATGGCAGTAAAAATTATTGTTTGCCAATAACTATGTACCAGCTCTCTAATACTGGAGAATATTTGATACAATTACCTATGGTTAATAGCACTTTTCTCTTCAAGCAGTATTGCTGAAGTCAATGTTTTACTCAACATGAACAAGCATCACAACCTGCACATCTTTTAAGTAAAAATAGGTACTTAATCATGATAAATTTTTATTCAAACATGTTTCTATGTTCTAGGCTGGATGGATACATTGCTTACATATAATGTAATCACACAGCAGTCTTATGCATGCATAAATATGGTTAGCATGTTGTTAAAGAGGGGAAGACTTTCTCATTTGAAAAAGTAAGGAGGTTGTGTTGATTCCATGTCATAAAAAAGATAGACTATCTAAAAGATAGATGTCTGTGATACATCATTTCTGCTTTCTTTGAGGTCTCAAAACTGACATCTCCCCTCCCTCAGCTGATGTTGCTCCTCTAAGTTAGATAAAGCTAAAACTCCCCACATCCTTGTCCTCCCGTGGGTATTTCTACTTCTGTAGAACAACTGTAAAATGGAATGAAAATCCAAATCTCACCATAGCTGGAAGAGTCAGGCCAAGATAGTCTCAAGTAAAGGAAAACAAATCTTGGATCTCAACAGCTGAACCAATGTTTAAGATATGATGTCAAAAATATCACCAATAATTTTTGTAGCACGTGACCATTAAATTGAAATTAAGCATAAGTGTGATTCCTGGTACACTTTTATTTCTTTAGTAGATAAGCTACACCTCTGATGAATGCAGCATTTGTCTGTTCTTTGTCACAAAAAAACGAACTAATAAACTAAATTACATTTTATCTGTTCAATTTTTAAATTATTTATGATTGGGATTGTCTGTACTTGATCTGATTAATCTTTGCTCAAGTGAAAAATTAAAGATCGATTTTTTTGGTTGTTTGTTTTTGTTTTTGTTTTGCAGGGACCTTTCCATGTAATAACCTACAAGCTCTCAATAAAAAATGTCCAGTAATCAGTCAAGACATTACATTGCTTGGACTAAAGACATAAGCAATACTCTACAGTCAATTATATATCCAAAAAGATGTAGTGGATTAGTTGTTTTGTGCACACTTTGGCTGCAATGCAGTATATTCTGTTGCTACATATTTCATAAACCTCTGATTATTTTAATTAAGTTCACATAGGATCGAATAGAAACCAGAGTTTTCACTTCATGGAAAAGTCTGCTGGTTTGAAATGTATGAGGCCAATGGAAAATAAGAAGTACATGTATTGATCTGAAAGGAAAGCCATGGTAGAATGATGGTTCTAAATCAAGTGAAATATTTCTTTTCTTCTAACAGTTTAGACATTTTTTGGAAGAGCTTAAATATGAAAGTGGCTTCATTTCAGAGAAAGAAAACTGAATGTAACTTTTACTTAAATTTTAAAAAATGTATACAGAGGTAAAATAGTGATAGTGTATACACCAACTTTTTTACCAGCAATAATAATTTTTATACAAATAATCATATTGTTCCAATCTGTAAGGAAATGTATTTTCCTTATAAAAAAGTCTTTGCAACCTTTCTTGCCTGTAACTTGAAAGTAATTTCACAATAGGTGTGCTATGAAATTTGTTGTCTTCACGGTTTTTGATTTAATAACACACTAGCAGAAAAATTATGCATGAGAGCTAATTAGCTTTCCTTACATATTTTAAGGTAGGTTGCGATTTTGTGCCTTACACTGGCCCTTGGTGTAAACAGAAGTAACTCAGAAACCCTTAAACTTGCACAGTTTGTTTTTCAGAGGATATTTAATCATTTACCACATCTCAATATTTTATCCTGTCCATCTCTCTATTGCCATCATATAGAACTGCATCTCCTGGATATTCATGTACCTTTCCATCACTGTGAATTTTACAATATCAATGTAGAAAATGAAGACTGATATTGATTATAGGTTATGTATACAGTGCTGAACAAAATCCCCCCAACGAAATGTATAGAATGTTTATCTCTACAGGACAGGAAAATGAGGCATTGCCATTTTAATCCTTGATTCAAAGCCAATGATCAAGCACCTGAAGATGACAAACACACATTCTCTGACACACCCATGGTCTTTCTTAAACCGACACAACAGAGAAAGTATCTGGTGTGTCTAAGGTCTGCTTAGATTTAGAAGTCAAGGTCCTTATGAAAATAGGATTGACAGTAAAAGTAGATTAATTTTAAAAAATGCTGAAGATATAAGTGAGGTGACTGGTGTAAAATAATTTGGGAAGAAACACATCTGGATGAATATTTTATTTAATTTATCATGCACAGACGTCTTAGATGAGTCATTCACTGACATGCCCTTGTCTCTCCACACACACTACAGGGAAAGCTAAGCTTTGATTTGAGAGCTAGCCTTAGGTGGGTAAAACCAGTAGAGATAAAATCCACATATAGAAGTTTAAGGTTTTTTCCTTCTTCTGCTCAGAAATTTATTCTTCAGATTTTAGGAAGTAAAGAGATAGCAGGAAGAATAGAACCAGAGAGAAGGAGGAATACATGAGCACCACACTCTTCCTAGTCACAATTCCTGGTTACCTTGTTGATTTAGCCTCCTTTTACATGCTGGTAAGCAATCAAATGAAAGCTTAAAATGCTTTACCATACCTGATTGTGGACTTTGTTTGGGGATTTTGGCTGCTGCTTCGGGGCTGGAGGTGGCACGCACACGCTGATTGGCAGAATTGTGGATGCTACTTGGGACAGCTGCTGAGATGTTTTTACGCGGTTTCATGTCTTGCAGCCACATCGGGGATGCCTCAAAGGCTTGCATTCGCCGAGAGTGGCTGTTAGCATTGACTTTGAGAAATGCCTGGGCCTTGTATTCCTGAAGGTCTCCATAGTTGGCATCGGTCACCCTGCACTCATACAAGCCTTCATCCTTTTTCCTCACTTTTGAAATCTGCAGCTTGTGGGAGATGTCATTTCCTTGTACTTTCACTGTCTGCAAATTTTCCAGGGGGAAAAAAAAAAAAAAACAACAAAGAAAAGAACATTGTAATTAATTCTTCTTTCTTTGGAAAAACTCTGTGGACATAGTGCCAAATTACTCAATGGTGTGATTGTGCTTACTGCAGGAAAGTTACATCAAGGACGACTATGGCTAATTGTATCTATGAGGATGCCTGACACCTTGTTCCTAAATCTGCTTAGATGGTTTGCTCCGAAATCTAGTTAGCCTCAGACAACAAAACCAAACTACCATGCTCATTCCAATTAATTGCTTAATATCATGAACATTCTTAATGAGTTTTCTTATGTAAACCTAGTATCTGTGTACTTTATTGGTTAAACCTTTCCAGTTAGTGGCTTTATTGAATAATTCAGTTTCTGAACTAGTGCATTAAAAATTTTGCTGGAGATGTTTGCCAAGATTTAAACTATGCTAATAACTATTGATTAGATTACCTTGTGCTACTCACTACATTGAAACTGTATATTTTACATGCAGTTTGTCTCCTTCAAGTGTGTCTACACTCTTGGTATTTTTTTCTGTTAATTATAACAAGACGTCTTGTGTCACGTTGTTTCTTTTGTCTTGTTTATCTGTGTACTTATTAGAAGCACATATTCAGAATAGTTTTAAGAGTTGTCAGCTAAAATAAGACTCCTGATTTATTTTTAATTATTTTTAGTATCTGAGGGCTACCTAACATATTTTTATTTTAGATAATTAAAACACGCATGAGTGAATTATACATTCAGAAATGTGTGACAGGTATTAAGATGCATTGGGAGAAGTTAATATAGATTCCTTTCTGTATGTTCATCACTTTAGAGAATTTTTATTTGATTAATTTTCTATTAGTCTCTCTCTGAATTAATATCTGTTGCCCCACAGGAAGCCAGTTAAAAGGTATTCAGTGGGATATAAATCTTCAACTTTGAAGAACTTCTGAACCTGGTTCACTTACAAAGTTACATAAACATGGATGCAAAGGTTGCTTTTGTATCATCAATGACAGCCAATAAGAAGACATCAAGATGATGGACACATGGTAGCTCACAAAAATAGAGAACTGTTAGATTGAAGCCAGACACGTTACTGGGGATTGTACAATATATTACTTCTGATAGCTTGGCCTGCTGTAGTCACCAGCGTTGGCAAGGCACCCATTTTGCCTTCTTGATAAATTGAAGAGCAATACTTGTGAATATGTCATTGCTTTAAGATACTGGATGGATTTTATAGACTTTTGTGTTTTACCCAGCTCTGAATTTATACTTGTCAAACTGAGTTGAAAGTATGGATTACATACTTACAGGCATAACGTATGCAATCTTAATTGCACAGAAAGTGTTGGATAGTTATTTAAATCAAATTCAATAATAATACATCTCTACCGAACAATTCACATTCAGCAAAAGGATTAAAGAAGATTCATATGAATGGAAAGAGGATTTGTAGGTCCTATTGCACCTTCATTTGCTCCTATGCAAGAGCCACAAAGTTAACAGTGTTGCATAGCCCTGGTGAGAAACAGAATTGTTTTTGACTTTTGCATTTGAAATTTAGAAATTGTTGCAGGAAGCACAGATGCATGTTTTCAGTTTCTGCTGGTTTATGATTTAGAACAGATAGAAATGGTGTATTCCAGCACACATTTAGTATTTTTGAACACATTTACTAAATGCTCTTAGAAGTTTTCTCTTCATGAGGATAATTTACAGTAGTACTAATGGAGTTGTGTATGCTGTGAAAAGTAGATTTAGACACCTATATAATGTTAACTTTTTAAATTACAGATATAAAATAAGTGTTTTATGCAAGCTTATAGGAACACTATAAATACCCCATCATCAATTATTATTATACATAATAAAAGAGGTTTGTAACTTCAAAGATGAGACAAGTTTTACAGCCTATATTGTGTCTCAGTCCTTATGGATTACTACAGGGATTCCAAATGAGCCGGTATTGATAAGGAATGAATTATCTGCTAGCCCTATATCTAGTGGAATAGTATCCAAGGACCACATGTGATCTTCATTTGTCAGATAGCCTAAAAATGAAACTGAATATATGGTCCATGACACAAATAGTTTCTAGTCGATGGTGAGAAGCATCACAGAAAATATAAGTATGGCGAGAATATGCATTGTATTGAACACAGCGTATATGAGTTCTCATTTATAAATGCCCTTCAGCTATACTTAGCTGCACTTTGACCTGATGTAATTATTTGGTTTGTTATTTGTAGGCATCAAAAAACAGCAGAGTAAAGGATTTGTCAGAAATTATTCCCCTCTATTTGTTGTTGTTTTTAAGCTTTGCTGGTACTTAAAGCCTCGTCTGCAGCTAAAAAGCACTTCCAAAGCGATTGTGCCAAGGAAAGGGAAAACCCCTCTGGGCTCAAAGGGAATATTCATGCTGCAGTATCTGCTAAGTATTTGTGTCTTTCCACTGCAGTGAGCACCACACCACCATCCCACCACCATACATTTCTTGGGATACTGAGGGAGGAGGGTCTGAGCTACTCTGAGATCGAAGCAGCCTTCTGGCATGCCTGACTCAGGACATGAAGCTGTTGTGGAAGGCATCCTTTCCCTGCAGGGAACAGCTGGAGGGGGAATGGAGCAAATGCTGCTTATAATTCTGTTGAGATAAGATTCTGGTTTAATCTCCAAGCAGCAGATTGATATCTCTGGTGTCAGAATCTCACTTTTGTAAAACAGAGTCTCAGTGGCCAAGAGCTAAGATTACTCCCAATGGGAAGGTTTTGTTCAAAGCCTTTCTGAGTTTTTTTTCTGCCAGCGGGTATGGACCTGAGAAAACACCCATTTAAGCAGCTGCACACCCCTCTAAAGGAAAGTGCAGCTCCATGGACAAATTTCAGACTCAGCAGTTGTCCAGGGTAAATGAAAACAAGAAGTACAAAGATGGGTGCAGGTTGACTGCTTCACAGAGTACAAACAGGGTGTGCCAATGGTCTTTGCCTCGGCCACGCTGGTCAATGCCTCCATGTCCAGGGATGTGGGGGGCTGCATGGGGCAAGGCTGTCCTCACTCCCTCTGCCAGGGCCGTCAAGGAAGTAGTCACGGAATTATAGAATCAACTAATTAGGTTGGAAAAGACCTCTAAGATCCTCGAGTCCAACCGCTGAGCTGCGGGCTGCCAGCCGCTCGTGGGGAGGGGATGCGGGGCAGGAACGGACTCGGCGCTCCGAGGCTGGGTGGACCCTGACGGGGAAAGGGATCTCCGGCCGGCGGGGGCTGCCCGCGCCCTGCGGCGACACTTACGCTGATCTTCGTGCCGTCGCTGTCCAGGTCCCGCTCGGGCAGGAGCTCCACCTGCAGGGAAAGGAGGGCCGCCGTGGGTCTCTGGCCCCCGCCCCGCAGCGCGCCCCACTCCGCGCCCCTTCCCGCCCCGCCGCGGAGCCCGTGGAGCGGCGCGCCGCGCCTGCCACCTGGGGGCCGCGCCGGGGACAGCCGGGGACAGCCAGGGACAGCCAGGGACAGCCAGGGACAGCCGGCACGCGCGGCCGAGGGGCACGGACACGCGCGCGCGCNTGCGGCGACACTTACGCTGATCTTCGTGCCGTCGCTGTCCAGGTCCCGCTCGGGCAGGAGCTCCACCTGCAGGGAAAGGAGGGCCGCCGTGGGTCTCTGGCCCCCGCCCCGCAGCGCGCCCCACTCCGCGCCCCTTCCCGCCCCGCCGCGGAGCCCGTGGAGCGGCGCGCCGCGCCTGCCACCTGGGGGCCGCGCCGGGGACAGCCGGGGACAGCCAGGGACAGCCAGGGACAGCCAGGGACAGCCAGGGACAGCCGGCACGCGCGGCCGAGGGGCACGGACCCGCGGACCCGCCACCCTCCCGCCTCGCGTGAGCGTCTCTTCGCGGCGGCTGAATGCCGAGCCCGGTGAGGAGGTGGCTGCGGCCGTAGGAAGGAGCATCCCCGGATGGCAGTGTGAGTGGACATGGCCTCTCCTGTCGTGCTCAGAAGGATGAAATCACGCTGTTGACTGATTTTGGTTTTTTACTTCTTTAGGGGCATTGGTTCCCCCCCTGCCTCCCCCGCTCCCTCCAAGCGTGTGCCCTCCTGTGGCAGCTGCATACGGAGTTAGGGCTCCCAACTCGACTGCCCTAGCTGGACACTGGAAGGCACGTGTGGGATCTTGCCTCTTGGGAAATATAAAATTCCCACAAGGAGCAATCTTTGAATAGCTTCTTTCCAAGGGAAAATGAAATAGGAGAAAATAATATTAAAAAAAGAAAATTGTGGGAGGGAATAGACTTTGGAAAACCTGTGTGGTTTTGTGAACAGCCCTAACTGCATCGTGGAAGTGACAGCACCAAAGGCACCAACCCCTGAGGTGGGCATTTTTTTTTTTTTCTGCAGGTTCCTGTTCTGTTATTTCATAGTCAAATTTAAGTCCCTAGGGAGATACAGAACCTCTCTCACCTCCTTTCCTCTACTTTCCCCTTCTCTCCTGCTCCCCTTTCCTCTCCATCCTTTCTGTAGCATTCTCCAGGTGCTTTTAGGACCCCATGGCAGAGGATCAGTACCTGAGTGCCTGTCACCTCAGCTCCAGTCTCTTGGTCCTCAGCTGCCCGCAGAAACCACCACTGGATCTCAAGGTACACCGAAGTAGAGCCACTTTGGAAAGCACAAGACATCTCCACGTTCTGCCCTTCAGTGGCCGTGACATTTCGGGGAAACTCTGTGAATTTTGCTGTAAAACAAATGCATAACATATTGGAATCTCCTGCTACCTACTGATCGTTTATGCTCTGTTTCTTGTGTTGCCTTTTTTGTTCTTTCCTCTCCCCCACCCTCCTTTTTAAATTCTCTGTTTTCTTTTCTTATTCACCCTCTTTTTTTTTTTTTTTTTTTTTTCCTCCCGAGTTTCCCACACATTATCTCCCCTGGGTTTTCTCACACCCAGGTATGTCTTTCCTCCCTTATGCAGAAATCTGCCCTCTTTACACTCTCAGTTCTGCTCATGGGAAATGCTATAGATCCCCCTGCTTGCTTCCATGAGCTAGTGAAGTTTCACATAATTAGGTCCGAATACCCTTGGGCAGAATGCAGTATTTCACCAGAGTCACTGAGGGATTTTGTACAAGACCAGTTTAGGAGAGGAAAAAAATTGAACTGATTTATTGTATTTTGTAGGGCTGAGCTGTAGACCTGTAAATTGTTAAATGTTTCACAGCCAGCCGAAGCAGCTGTTGGCACAGGCACCTCTGGGTACTCTTCTGAGTGAGTGTTACAATCACTCGTCGAATGTCCTTTTCAAAGGCTTTACCTGAGTTAGTTACTCAGATTCTGAGAACCTCTACTTGCGTAATCAGACCAAAAATCAATTCACCTTCTGTTTCTCAGTCCCAGCAGACACTTTCTAGAACTAACCTTCATATTTGTATCTCAGTCCTTCAACAAAGAAGATCTGCCCTATTTCAGTTTACCACTACTAGGTGTAAAAGCTAATGCTGATAGACGTAGTCCAAGATATCAGTAATTCTTTGTACTTGCTTGAAAATTGCAACATAATGAATCACGATAGTCAAGTGAGGGGGACTGCAGACAAACAAGCTAATAAATAAATGCCGTGTTTCAAGAAGAGGAAAATTTGGAAAGACTCTGCAATGTCACTTTCTGTTATGAATTGTTACAGACTGACTGGAGCATATTATGATGTGAAGGAAATGTGATGCGAAAGAAATATTGCTCATTGTCTCCTCCCCTCTTCCCCTCTCTTTTTCCAGTTTTCCTAGCCAACCTGGAATTGGTGGGATAATTTGGTAACCGGTGTTACTTCTCTTTCCCTTTACATTTGTGCCTAGCAACAAATACTTTCAAAGCTGCTAGCTGTGTATTCCACGGTGCCCCTTTTTCTGACCCCCACCCCCACCAGCCGGCGATTGCTAGTCACCGAGTTAAACTGTCAAAAGGACCGTGCATTTTTGTGTGTGTTCCGGGCTAGTAAGTTTGTTTGGGGGGTTGTTTGTTTGCGGTTTTTTGGGGGTGGTTTTTTTTTTTTTTTTTTTCGTTTTTTTCCACCTCTCCCCCCCTGGTCATTACGCGAGAGCGGCGTGGGGACACGGAGGGGAATACTGCTGGCATCCCCCCCGGTGGCAGCGCCAAGCGCAGAGCCGCGGGGAGCTGCGGGGAGGGCAGGGCGAGCAGGGAGCAGCGGGCAGAGGGCGGTGCGAGGGGGCAGCAGGCGCAGGACCAGGAGGGGGCAGCGGGCGCGGGGGCGGCCCGGCGCGATCTGTCCATGGTGCTGACGGCGGCGCCGCAGCCTCGGGGTCCCAAACAACCGGCTCCTGCAGAGCCGGGGCTGCTTGAAATGCAAGGCGCGCCTTTCGGCGGAGAGGGAGGGAGGAAGGCGGCGGGGGTGGGGGGAGGTATTCAAAGAAGTCGATTTTGTC
>VYZQ01038657.1:19295-30292 GCA_013400655.1 Mystacornis crossleyi
TTTTTTTTTTTTTTTTTTTTAATAGTGTACTGCTTGTGACAGAGCAGGGAGCTTTTATTGTACTGATGTGATCTTCGGTCTTAGATCCCAAAACACTCAGTGGCTAAGAGGGCAATGCAGTGGTTTGATTTTTGGTGAGTTAAGCTGTTTCTGTTTTCTCCTTTTTTCTTTCCCACTTGCAGGGTCTGAGGGGAAAATAGTTACTCAGTAATCCTGTCGCACTCGCTATTGCCTGCTCCAAATAACTATGCCTCTAGCATCTTACATTAAAATTATTCATTTTGTCTTCAAAGACAGATAAAGAGGATGATACTTAGAGTGTGCTTAGGTTGCATTATGCACATTTCTAGAGAAAAATATTTAGCTAGATAAAAATGGATTTTCATACCTTACAGATTACTCACATTTATATATATATTTATGCAGACCAGAGAAGGTGTTTACAATATATTAAAGAATGCTTCCTCCTACAGTGAATGTTGCCTTCCTTTTTTCCTGCTTTCTGCCTATGTATATGAAGGATATTCAGATAAGAGACTAACCTTGACAGTGTTAGATACACAAAATACCCTGAAACACACATGCACTGAGAGAAGTTCTCTGGCTGAAATCGCCCTGCTGCTTGTAGTAGGAAGCCATCTAGAAAGTGCTTGTTGCACTAGGCAATCACCAAATGCCTTCTGAAGGCTGACACAAAGACTAAATAGAAACTGAAAAGAGCACCTGATAATCACTCAGACTGCCAAATAGCTGACCTTAACTGCTAATCACAAACTAAAAAAAGCTACAAGCCGGTACCAAATTAAGAGAATTTTATCCGCACAGGCAGTATGTTTTCCTGGAACAGGACAGATTCTGTCATTCTTGGCAATGGGAGTGCATCAGTTGCACAATGGTACAAGATGCAACTTTCACCTTACTCACTGCACTAGCCAAATTATTGCATGCATTCAAGACATCTGACATAGCTGCAGAGATCTCTTTCACAGAATTAATGATATCTGACTGGAGAACAATTTTTTTGTCTACATTTTAGCTTTCTTTTTTTTTTTTTCATAGTTGCATGAGTTCCCATTTTTATTTATAAGGGAGCCATTTCTCCATGGCAATAGCCTATTCCACTCATGCCATAACTTAAGCTTAACAATAATTCTGAGTGAAAAATTAATACAATAAATCAAATATAATTTAAGTTATTAAAATGATCCCCCAAATGGGAAAACAATTGTGTTACTTGAAAGATTTCCTATTAGCACAGAGTTTTAATTACTTTAAAGGAGGTCATGATGGATATACTCAAAACCAAAGAACGTCTGTTAAACAAAAGAAAAGCACTAATCTTTAAAGGTGGTAGACCTAAATTAACTGAAATAGCCAAGGTTTGTCAGTGATTCAGTGATTAAACACACAATGTAGAGGTCTTTACAGGTTCAGATGGTGAATGTTTCAATACCTTCTATAAAAGAAATCAGTTCCTTTTCAGACGGGTAGCTAAAATCCTAAGTCACTCCTGAAAATGAAGGCTGATTATAGGATTCACTTCAAACCCATGTACGTCATCAGTAATCAGCTGAAATTACAAATTAGAGACATATTATCAGCAGCCAAGTTAAATGTAAATTAGACAGGAGGAAAAAGAATCTAAGCACTATCACCTGGTTTAGAAGGAAAGCAGAAAACAAAAATAGATCACTTTTTTCTCCTTTATTTGCCTATTCCAATTCGAGACGTTTCATAGGTAAATTTAATTTTATCAGTTTGTAATTTAGAAGCAAGAATAATTCTCCCAAATACCTTGTAGTCCATGAAACTAATGAAACCTTAGATTACTGTCCCAGGGATGTACAAAAAAATATATATGGTTATTAAAATATCAGAACAGAGGACGTATTAGGACATGGATTTAATGGAAAGAATCCTATAACTTGGTTACATGTTTATGGTTTTTATTTTATTCATATGCTGCAACAAGCCATATGATTCTGTGAAATGCTTCAAACAGAAAGCAGAAATAATCCACCTGTGTTCTCAATGTTAAATTTCACCCTGATGGATGTGACTTCTCCACAATCAACCATGCTGTGTGAATCTGGGCACTGAATGTGTCTAGTTACCTTGTGTGAAATCTCTGCCTTTTGTGCTGTAGAAAGAGTTTTCATGTAGTCCAACTTACGTGAGAAGCATCAGTTGTGCTTTATGACACGAAAGATATGGATCATGTGATCTTCCTGATGCCTTTTTTCCTCCCTCTCAGTGATTCTAACAGATGAGACACCACTGGACATTCTCTCAGGTCAGAAAGAAAACGTCCACCCACGGGGGAATGACTTTTCAAACATGCCAAGGAAATGTAGTAATGGAAGACCCATTTATGATGCCTTGGAGCTGAATTATGTAGATCTCTCTGTATCTTACTACTAATTCAGTACACGTTCCAGATCAAATGTTCCTTCAAAATCATGAATGGCTTTGCATGTTCATCACTCTGCCCACTCTTACAGGTCCCAGGTCCATGTATCTGTTCTAACTAATAAGGTAAAAAGTGATTATGGAGCTTGTGATGCCAAGCCCAATAAAAGTTAGAAATGAAAGTTATTGTTCTATTAATCAGCAATAACCTTGGAGTGCTTTTGTCCCCTAAAGACATGGACTGGTATGGGCTGCCTTGCCCTGCAGGAAACTGATCAGCTGATGATTGAGACCATGACTGTGTTGCTATCCAACAAGCTAAATTAAAAATAAGAACAAAAAATTACTTTTTAAAAATTGTTCATGTTATTTTGAATGTTTGATATTTTCAGCTTTTCTTTTTCTATCATTATTTCAAAGATTTCTTTACAATTTCAAGGGAAATTTTGTATTGTCTGATGAAATTTGTGATTTATAAAAGTTGAAAGGGAGTTTGATTCTTTTCACTGAGGATTGCTCTTTGGTTTTTTTAACCCAAATGCTCACAGGAAACTTTTCCATCATGTCACTGTTGTCTCTTTTCAACAGTATGTAATTATATATCAGAAGTAGCAGCATAACTCAATAGTAATTATTTTGGTAATAATTTGGAAAAGAATTTGTGCAGGGTTAACTTTCAAACCTGAGAGTATCAGAGACTTCTTACACAATTGCATATTTATTCAGTTTAAGGAGATAGCACACACATAGAATTATCAGCATACAAACCAATGAGAGCCTTGCCTATGCTCAGAGAATTTGTGATCTTTAAAGAGAGAAAATCTAAACGAATTTTTATGTCTTAAGTTCTTTGGGGACAAGAATTTCTCACATTTGTATATTATGTCACCGTGGGCTCCCCGAAATTTTAATACAATTGAGAGCTATGTCACAATGAAAACAACTTCATAACCTTACTCATGATAGAGAATAAATGTAGAATCCTTCAAAACTAGTAACATTTGAGACACTTGCCAGTCTGAAGAATACTTGCCAAGTGATGCTTTTTGTTACCTCTATGAGATTGCTTGTTCTGATCACTGTTGTGCATAAACAAGCCATACTCATAGTTCATAGATTCATACTTTGTGAAACGATACATTTGGGCTGTAGTGTTTCTATGTTAGCTCTGCCTTTCAGGGTTTCGAGTAGTGGTGGTTACCTTTGGGTTTTCTGTACGTATTCAAATGTATATCAACTATCTATGAAACCAGCAGTGGAAGAGGAGAGGATTATAACAAAGGTTAGAAATAAGTTCTATTTTACTTTAAAAAAATTTTTTTTTTGAAATACTGTTTTCTTCTTCAGATGAGAAACATGATATTTTATAAAGGTATCATTCGTCTGTGGAAATTTCACTCTCGTCAAAATTCCTACACATTTGGCCATATTCAAAGATGTGAATAAATATGGGTTGCATAAGCTCAATAGTAGCTCACATCCCTTCGAAGTCTGTGCTCATTCATTGTGCCTATATTCCTCAGAGCCCTGAACGCTGACTTAGCGCATATATGATATTTTCACAGAGAGAAGAGATGTGCAAAGGGACTAGCTGCACAACTCCCCCATGCAATTAGTATCTGGAGAAACAGGAGAAAGTCAAGGAAAAAGAAAGATCCTACAACAGGATGAGGCATCAATGAAAGGGTTGAAAGTTAGAAAATGTCATAATGAAGTTTGTCCATTATCTTAATGCATTCCTTTCATTCCCAGGCAATTATGATCTACTTCTGGTGAACTCCTCCAATTTTTAACCCGGACTCATACTTCACTCAATAGCCAAAGTTCTGCTGGTCTAAGAATGGATTATTCCTTAGGCTGGGAAAGTAAAGGATGCTGTTGTATGTGGTATTTATGCTTTACATGCATTGGAAGAGAATGGATGCCTTCCTCTCATGGCAGTTAAGTTCTGCCTACAAGCAGAGTCTCTCTCTGACCACCAGAGTTCCCAAGTGACTTTCCACAGTCCCTTACATCAGATGGTTCACAGAGGGTCAATAACAGTGTGCTTCTCATTTTTGAATGCCCACCTCAGGACCCTGATGGCTCAGATGAATAAGCACTGAGCAGTCACAGCTGCAATTAAAGTGAATGGATGTTGTGATTGAAGATGTAGATTACTATAAAATGTGACAAAATCCCACAAACTGGACCCTGGGTAGCTCAGCACTGACTGTTGTCTATGTGTCTCTGCTGCCTGTCTGTAAAGTGGAATATATTACCTTGTCACTTCAGAGAGGTTTTGTTAAGATAAATTAACCTTCAGGAAGCTCTCAGAGCTTTGCATGATGAGCACAATAGGGAAGCCCAGGAGGGAATGAATAATTCTATCTTCAGCTCAGTGTTTGAGTAGTGTGCATGAGTGAGGCCTAGAGACACACACCGAAAAATAAAAATAAGCAAAATGTTGAAGACCTGCTGATTAATTTAATTCCATTGCTCACATCCCCATAATGAGGTAGGGGGAGGATCTAGATAAAATCCCTGTGTCGTGGTATATTTAAAGACTACATGATTGTGCGTATGAAAGGAGGCAGTTAAATTCTTTCTTTTCTGTCTCTGGAGTACTTGATTTGAAATTTTAAAAATGGTCTTTCAGTACAGCTTTTATGTATTGTAGAATATTTTATAGCTCTCTCTCTACCACTGTCTCTATCATTAGGTAGCTGGGAGAAGAGCTCGCAGAACCTTAAAATCAGAACGTAGGCATCTATCTAAATGCTTTTTGCTGGTTTTTCTTAGTTTTTATTAGAGAAAAAAAACCAAAACAAAACAAAATAAAACAAAAAACCCAAATAAAAAACCAAACAAAAAAGTCAACAAAGCCAAAACCACCACCACCACCACAACAACAACAAAAAAAAAAAAAATAAACAAAAAAACCCAAAAAAAAAACCAAACCCACAAAAAAAAACCCCAAAACCAAAACTGTTTTAAGCACAGTCTGTACCCTGAGTTTATGGAAAACATGTGGAACTAAGCTTTCTAAGCAGAAAACCTTGATGCTGTATTACTCTTCTTATGAGCCTCCTCCTTTTTCTCAATTGTTTTTTTTTTTACCCAGTTGGTTCATACCCAGAATAATGTAGAAGTATCTTTGCAGTATGATACACTCATTTTGACTTAAGAATGTTTTTAAAAGCTGGAGTTCCTAAGTTGCTTAGAATCAGATGATCAGAGCTTTTTAACAAAACAAAAAATTAGATGCAGAAATGCTACGGTAGGATTTCATACTGTCTGAATTGTGCATATTGACTGCAATATTTCTGAATTCAACCTCCACTGAAATTTTAGTTTGATTTCCCCCTTTTTTATCTCTTGGTATCTCTGAGGGGGTTGGTCCCAAACAAAATAGAAGTTGGGGGTGTTTCTAGGAAGACAGGCATGCTGGAGAGCAGGACAGTAACTAGGCTGTTTTGTCCTTGTTATTTAGAGTGCTGTTGGTGAGGGGTGTGCTCACTATATTCAAAACAGTGGGGAGGGCTGGAGACAACTGTCAGCCTGGTCAGATAGAAAACTTTATTCCCTTCTTTGAACAGTGCTAAAGCAAACAATACTCTGTCCACGAAAGAATTATATTTTCTTTTGTGTATAGAGCTGGCTCCAAAACTTGCTTGATTCCTAAAGACCTGTCAGTTTGATGAAAGAAAAAGTGTTCTTGTAGGGCTCCAAAAGCATATATAATTTTCTTAAAGGTGTAAAAACGGATACTTCCTGGTGAATTTATATTTTTCACATTGTTAATTTCTCTTTTTTCCCCTGTCTTCACTGGCACAGGTATGTTGGGTATAACTGCACACTGAGATAGCAGCAAAAAAGGCAGAATAAGTGTTACATTGGTGGTTTTTTAGTGTGTTTTTTGGTTGGGTTGGTTTTTTTCTTCCAATTTTGAAGGTTTACAATGAATCATGAAGGTAGAGGGAAATACTTAGGGAAAAACTGCTTTCTTGCAAGACAAATTCCTTATTTAGCACTTGAAAATACTTCTGTTGTTTCATAGTATCCGTTACTGATCATTTGGTTTTGAAGGAAAATCGTATTCAAATAAGTCTTTATGAAAAATTCTGCTCTGTGGTCATTTTTGCAATGTTGTAATTTTCAATTGTCAGTTCAGCTTTATGAACATCCACAAGTTGTACAAATTTAGCCATATTACAGTCTTACTAAAACTGTTGCATTTCAGAAAAATACCAGTCCATATCAAAATTAAATTATGACACTGCTGTCTTCATTAAATTTTTAAGGAATTTTGGTTTGTGTTTTTAATCTATGCTATGCCTAGCCCTCTTGTGGACAGTTCTTTAAGGAAGGAGATAGCTGAGGATAGAAACAGGTGACTGCAACTTTTCCCCGTAAGCTGGGAAAATGGAAACAGAGAGTGAATGCAACTCCTAAACAGGACAGTGTGTGGATACCATTTTATCATTATCTGTCTGTGATCAGCTAGGAAAGATCACTATTTGTGATTATTTATCCTGGAAACATGAGGCAAATACAAAACTTTTCAGCTAAAGAATTCAATCCCTTTTAGCTATTCCCTGAATACCTTTATGCATTTTTTTTTAAATTTTAAAAACATCAAAGAAACAAAAACATACTTCATAAAACAATGCAGTGAAGTACATTTAGCTTGAAAGGGGACAGATCTCTTATTTAATAAAACTGTAATCTTTCATTATGCTGCTGATGAGAGCAAATATAAAAATTTCAAAATAAAAGCGGCACTTTGTGTCAACAATGGATATTGCATATCCCTTTGAGGTAAGGCAATGACAACGCAAAATGCCTAGTATAGTGCCTTTTCAACATATTGAAAAACTTCAGAGAGAAGATGGTGGAAAACACTGGCAAAGCTTCAGCTATTTGCATAGAAAATTATTCATTTTTTTTTTCTCAGTAAATAATTCACTTTCATCATTTTAACTACAGGTATTTATTTTGTTTTAATTTTTATATAGTTCAGTGAAACAGCTACCATAGCGGTTTCAGCCTGTGAAAGGAATTTTCTTGAGAGGCAAAATGCAATTCTGTCAGCATTTGTCTTTGGGCATTATTTTACTGCATTTGCCTGCCTATGAGACAATAGTTTTCAAGTGAATTCGATAACTGGGAGGTCCTTCATGATGCTGGACCGAGAAGCCAAGAGGGACTGGAAGCTCATTGCAAAATGGAAAACCTTTTCTTTCAAAGGCAGCTGGTAAGTAGAAACCCACTGAAGACTAATTTTCATCTGAGCTTTGGCAGAAAGAAACTGTCCAGTATTTGACATACCTTAGAAACAATCTGATTTTTATTTCATTTTATATATAAATACATATGTATGTGTGTGTATATATATATATACACACACACAAGTCTTCCTTATCCAGTGAATCAGTAAGAATGTGTTCTACTGTTTTTTCATGCATCCACACTCTGTAAAGGAAATTATATCCTTGCTATGAAGTATGAGTATGGAAGACATAATTTGCTCCATAGTATCCACCCTGGTACAATAAATCCATTGTACTAAGTAAGATCCATGGAAGAGCGGTCCACAGCCTAGAGAGAGGTGCCTTTTTCAATAACCATTAATTAGATACTCACTTTCTTTAACATTCAAAATGATATTTAAAATGGCAAAAAGCCTGTAATTTTGAATGTTTGAACCTACCTGGGGACATGGTTTAGTAGACTTGGCAGGGCTGGGTTAACGGTTGGACTTGATAATCTTAAAGGATTTTTCCAACCATAATAATTTTATAATTCAACGATTCTACTTTAAATACAAATATTCTTTAACAACTAAATGAACTTTTGATTGGCTAAGTATAAGTATTCATCATCTTCTGTACAGGAAAAGCCTTAAGGACTATTCATGAATCTGCATTTTGACAACACAATTATTAATTAGAAGCTTAAAGACAGAAGTGGATCCATATTGAAGTGTGAATATGCCTGTGATTAAATGTTAGGATTTGTTGATTGGAAATGATTGATAGGTTACTTTGTTTTTCAGGATGATTTATCAGTAAGATTTATTTGAGCTTTTTTTTGTTGTTGTTGTTTGGTTGGTTTGGTTTGGTTTGGTTTGGTTTTTGGGAGGTTATGTTTTAAGATTATGATTTGGAATGTTGTGAAACAAGCCATAAACTAAAGCAAAATTAACTTTATTTGGGCTAATCTGTTAACATAGCTTCCTGTCTTTGTGACATTCCTAGTATCTCATCATTTTCGGTTTGACACAAAGGCTGATTTAACTAATGGAAGACATTTTTTTGACTTCAGTGGCCTGGGATTCACAGTTTCTCTGGATGATATAGAAGAGTGTTGACTATATAAAAATCCCATCTGTTTCACTTACTTGGACATTGCCAATGTGTTTCTTAAAATCAAACTCTTTAAAATTATTCTCTGAAAAACCCATTGTTATTTAAAAATAGCATTTCTGGGTTGGTTAGTCAAACTGTCAGTGTTTAACACTTGTCTGGTCAGAAGGTTCTGTGTTTTTTGGATTATAATGAAAAAACTTTTGGGATGTAAAGGGCTTGATTAGAACTCACGTCCAATATTGGATGGACTGGAATGTACTGCCCTGGGAAGTGGTGGAGTCACCGTCCCTGGACATGTTTAAGGAAAGACTGGACATGCCGCTTATTACCATGGTTTAGTTGACTTGAAGGTGTTAGGTCATAGATTGGACTCAGTGATCTCAGAGGTCTTTTTCAACCTAACAAAATCTGTGATTCTGTGATACAATTTAACTGGATCAAGAACTTCGGTATCTTTTTAATCACCATCTGTTTTTCTTTATTTATTCTTAAGCATTTTCATTCTTTTAGGTAAACACAATGTTAGGTATCTAAGAAATACCATTTGCAGATAAGTAGTTTTTCCAATGCTTCATTTTTCACCTTGATTACTAGCTTGTCATTTTGACAGAGTTAAGAAAAAAATGACCCAAAATAAAACTTCTGAATCTCTGTAGTTTCTTTCAAATTTTCTCTTTTTTTCATTCTTCTCTTTCATTATTGTTTTTATTTCTAAATTTCTTTCTAAATAACAGGGGAATATCTGGGGTATGGGAAATACAAAAAACCACACACAAACCCTAACATTTTAGAGCAAGTATGACTGTAAGTGCCCTTTTAAACCCTTTTAAAGAATATAATTCAGAAGATGGGAGGGAGGATCTATGAGAGGAGACCAGCGTGCTGTGTAACCAAACAAAGGAGTGTTGCCTTTCATTGTTTAATATTCTTAGCAGTAAGGTGGTACCACTTAGGATGTTGAAAAGTAACACATGGTGGGGCATACAATTAAGTGAAGCCTGAAGAATAATTATGCAAGTACAGCTCAGCATAATGAGGAACCAGGTTGGGGGTTTAATATCATATTATGACATTAAGTACAAAATAGAAATCTGAAACTAATGCATCTGTTGAAAATGGAAAAAACCTGCAGATACAGGCATTTTAACAAAAAAAGATCACTTTTACCTTCTGTAGAATAGTACCATTCCATATTCAATTTAAGTCAATTTAATTCAAAAAATAAAATTTTATTTATTAAGTGTTTGATATAATTTCAGATGAAAAACCTGAGAATATTCTTTGATCTAAATGGAAACTGGCTCCATCCCTCTGTTGAAATATTTGCATTTTTCTCTGTAGTCATACAAATAAAATGTCACAATTACTCTGAAAACTGTAATACCAGTCAAAGCCAGGTATCTGAGCTATTTAGAAGAAGCTATTGTAAACTGAATCTTTCAGCATGAGCCTGTTCATGGGGGAAAGCTCTAGGGTTGCCACAACAGCAGCTTTTTGCTGCCACTCCAGAAGATTACAAGAGAATTTAATTGATACAGCATTTGGAAGAGTGAAAAGATGTCTGTCCAAGATAATTCTCTAATTCTGGGACCCAGCTTATGTTGCAGTGGGCTTTTCTCTGACTACGTGAGATGTATTTTAAAAGGGGAACCAGAAGATATTTTGAACTTCATCCTTGTTGCTGCCATTGCACTCTAGGTACAAGGGTTATGAAAGAAATGGCTCTTAAGCCATGTTTTACTGGCAATACCTGGGTCTTTAACACTTCTCTGAAATAGGAGAGCAACCCAGCTGCATAGCCTAAAGGTATCTACTGGTATTATTAGGTTTCCTGGACTATCCCAGGCATGGGGTTGGCAGATTCACAACAAAGCTGAGGGTGATCTTAAATCTATTTGAGTGCAGCTAGACATGAGTCAGGATATCCTAAGGTGCCATTTAAGCACAAGGTCCATATGCTTAGGCAAGCAATGTACTCATAAGATTTCTGTGGTTCTGTCCATTCTTCCATAAAATAAATGTCCAAGACATTCACATTCATCTATACTAATATAATCACTTAAAGAGATTAAAAAAAAAAACATAAGATGGACTATAGATACAGAAATCTAAGAAAACTCAAAATAAATCCTCATGGAAATAATATTTTCTGAGAAAGCTGGGAGCGTGTGTTGATCTGTTGGAAGGTAGGAGGGCTCTGCAAAGAGACCTAGGACAGCTGGATAGATGGGCAGAGTC
>VYZQ01038657.1:109437-124484 GCA_013400655.1 Mystacornis crossleyi
TTTTTTTTTTAAGCCAAAAACCCACCATCTTTATCTGATTCCTATAGATCATAATGAACTGCTTCTTACATGGAAAAAAAAAATTATTTTCTTGTAACCACTTCAGTGACATAGGCATAAATTAAGAAAAGCAGTAGATACAAAACAGCGGTATGTTATATCCCAAGTCTACTATAATGTTAGTGAAATCCATTCTATATGTACTTCTTGTTTTCTTCTTTTCTTTTTTCTTTTAACTTTGCCTTATTCTTGAGGTAATGTTCCAAAGTTACATATGTGTCTTACATACTCTGTAGATAAAAAATAGTTTTTCCTATTTAATCATAATTTAAGCAAACATTGACATGAAAGACAGGACAAAATATTGTCCTGAGAAGAACTTTAAAAATAATTGGTTCTTCACCAGAGAAACAAACTCAGAAAATCAGTTTTTGACTGCACAAAACACATATTGCCGTCATTCTTCTCATTGAAGCAAGATGATATTTCAAAATTTTCCCCACTTTGAGTATATTTTAGAATAGTGAAGCACTGCAAATTGTGTAGTCTGTATCTGTGATTGTCATATAGTTGAAATGCATCTTCCCTGAAGTTACTCTTGTAAATGTAGTGTAATTACACCTGAAAGAAGTTTAAAATGGTAGCAGTGCAGATATTCAAGACATTCTCCATAGAAACAAACAAGTGTTAAATGTCTTCTACCTTAATCACAACTTCTTTGGGATTCTTTAGGGAGAGGGTTCATTGCTCAGATATCTCATTAGTTTAGCTGCTTTCATTTTCTTACATACAAACATACCACACCTGGATTTGGAAATCCCTGAGCTGTGAACTCTTGGAGGCCGGGACAAAAGAATGGTATAAGCTTGTTATATTCTGCTTTTCCCTAGATATATGCCATCCGTCCCTGCTGGAGACAGTGGACTAAACAGATTTTTAGTTCAATTTAGCATAGAAATTCTTTTTTTTTTTTTTTGACTTCCAAAATGTTCAGAACACACCCTCAGTCCACTCCTTCCCCCAGCACTCCACATCCTCACTTCTTGTTTTAATTTACATAAGAAACAAATTGAATAAGTTTTCTCTGGAGCCTGAGCAGGTAGAAATTCACCCAGTGACATTCAGTAAAATCCCTGATTTTTTGGCAGAAAAAATGTCCCAAGTGCAAAGATGAGGGATTTGTGGACTTAGGTCTTATTTTTAAGGATCTGATTTATCAGGAATCACTGCTTAGGTTTCTGTGATTTTTACCAGATGACAGACAACTGAGCATTAAATCTACAGTTTTCCTCATTACAGTTTGTCTCAGGATTTGGCAGTTTATGCAAGTCTCTATATCAATGATACTGTGAGCAGTTACCATTTTTTCCTTGCTTGCATTGTGTTTTGATAGCCTGACATTTGTTCTCTTCAAATACATGAAATATGAGACTGTCTTGCCACTTGTGCTGCTTCAGCTTATACAAGTTAAAATCAAGTTTGATACCTCTAATGCACTTGAAAAGTGCTTTCCTTTCTACTATCCTGCTGTGTACTGTCTTTTCAGAATATCACAGAACTCCAATTTTCCAAATATCTATGGTGGGGGGTTTGTGTCCTTTGCATTATTTCTGGTTCAGTTTTGCTGTTCTTTTTCAGCCATCCATAATGTCACGGTTTTAAGCTGGCTAACTACCAGGCACCCAGGAAAAAAACTTATTTTCCATCCACTTATTTTCTTTTGCTATAGTTGAGCAGAGGAGGGAAAATTAACATGAAAACTTCATGAGTTGAGATAAGGTTTAGAGGAAAGACATTTCAAGGCAAAACAGGTTCAAAACTTAAACGTATAAAGAAGATTTATTATTAATTTTATTAAAAGTAAAAGGGGTAAAGACAACCAAAGCAAATCTTCAGAACACCTTTCTTTCCCAATCCCTCCCTCTTTCTAGCGACCACACAAGGAAACAAAACATGGGGTTTTGGTCAGTATTTCACTTCTTTAAAATCTTTCTTCAGTATGTTTAAGGAACAGAGTTTTTTCTGCTGTGCTGTGGAATCCTTCCCATGGGAGATAGTTTTCTGCAAAATTTTCTAGTGTGGTTTTAATTTCCACAAGCAGCAGTCCCACCTGAACCTGCTGCAATGTGGATCCCTCCCGTGGTCCAAGCAGTTTTCCCACAGTTGCCTAGCATGGGTCATTTTAGTTCAAGGGATTTAGTCTTTTAAGGATCAGCTGTTCTAGTTTGGAAGGCTCTCTTCCTCTATCTCTAAAAGCAAGGGTCATCTCTCTCCGTTCGAGTTCCTCACTAGATTACAGCTTTTTAGTATCCACAAGCTCCAGGGTAAGTACTCTTCTTCAAGGGCTGCGTGTGGATCTTTGCACCTCCCCATACACCTCATGAATTATAGGGAATCAGTTTGTTGTGTTATCATCCTCACCACTCCTTGCAGGAGAATATCAGCTCCAGTGCTTGGAGCGCCTCCTCCCTCTCTTTTTCTTCACTGATCTCAGTGCCGCCATGTTGGTTTTCCTCATGTGTCCTCACTTTTCCTTTTTCTTTGACTTGTAAGAAAGTTGGTGTCTGTAAGGTGCAGTTGAGAGGTCGATGTTGTCCGGGCTCCGCATCAGGAAATTGCTCGCCATGACTCTTGCTGCTGGCCATGTAGTCCCTGCTGGCACCGCACAGGCGGCTCTGGCCACAGGAGAGTCCTGGCCATGTGGTCCCAACCTCGGGAGGGCTCCAACCACGTGGCCTCACCACCTCCTGGGAGAAGAAAAGACAGCTTCCCATGTTTTTTCTTTTCTTATATATGGCATCACAGAGACATTACCACTTCTCTAATTGGGCTGGTAACCTGCTCATAGTCAGAGCCTTCAGCGACTGGCTCTGTGCCGGACATAGAAGTTTAGGGCAGCTTTTTTCCCACCCACTAAAACCAGGCTGTGTTAAACTGACACACATAATTTCAGAGCTCAAGGTCAGCCCCAAAGGAAAGCATGAATTTCTGACCCCACAGTAACCAAATTCATGCATGGAAAGTAGTGTAAATAAGAGGGGGGAAAATGCCATAAACATTCATCATGCCAGTCAAACTTTTATTTATTTGCATAATACTATTTGACAATTGCATAAAATGTATTTGAGTATAAAACACTTCTGATCTCAGAATGAGACATATAATTCCTTTACTTTTCCTGCTTCTCTTGAAGTATTATAGTTACAAGTAGTTGGCAATTTCCTATCAATCTGTTTTCTCCTCTGTTTGTAGAAACATATAAATTTTGACAAGAAATACCACTGGGAAGTAGTTTTTAATAATAGCCTGAAATTTATCTTTGCATCTGTAAAAAGAAACATTCCATGATGATGGGGCTTCTCTGGCCTCTTTTTTGTGGTTTTTTTTTGCGTTTGTTTTTTGTTTTTTTCCTTTTTTTTCTTTTCTATATTCTATTGTTTGGTACAGAGATTTTTGTTTATTTTAAGGACTAGGTCACTGAAAAATTAAAAATATCCTTATCTCATCTAATGTGAACTAGAATTGCCAGTATTCCCCTGTTTCACAGGATATGAAAAATTAATTCTTAGGACACCACCAAATTCCAGTTGCAGAATTGGTTGCTGTTGTGCCAAGATGCTGTAAAGAACAACAAAAGAAGACTCAAAGGCTAAAGAGAAACTTTTTCTCCAAAATTTTCATACAAAGGAATTTAGAGTACAATTAGTTAAACACAGAATTTTATTAATTCAGAATGTTTTAGAGCCAGACAAACTATGCTTTATATATTATTACAGGTTCTTGGTTTTTGTTGTTAGTGGGAAATAAGGAGAAACTGCCAGAATGCACTCCTAATAAACATATTTTATTGTCTCTTATTGTTTACTGTTGTTTTTTTGCTTGCTCTATCACACATATATTTCTCTTGATTCTTTCTTATGTTTGCTAATTAAAAGGTATCATTAAAAGAGACCATGTGATCAGGAAGTAAACAGCAAATTATCTAACCTATTCAGTTATGCCTGTGAAGACTATCTTTAGTGATTTAAAATCTCAGTATTTGTATCTCTGATGTAATTTTAAAATAAAATAATTGAAGTATTTTGAACACAATGGCACAGAGTGCGAGAAGCACCAGCTTGAATTCCAAAGAATTTGTTCCAAACACAAGTACCAGGTCGGAGTCACAACCCAGTATTTGTCTTTTAAAAATACAGTTTTAAAACACAAGCATTTCTACAAAAAGCATGTATTTTTCATCAGTAAATTTAGACTCCTATTCATAAAGATATTTAAACAATCCAATACTGCAAAATGATGATTTTAATCTGTTCAGCAGGAACTGCTCAAGTGTATTAAACTAGTCGTGTCTTTAACTATCTTGTGGAATTGGAGCATACACTATAAATTTGAAATACCAATAATTTGGGATAGTAACAGTTTAAAATTTGTAGAAGATTGTTGGGTTCTTACCGTAAAGTAGGTTATTTAGCTGTTGTCATGACAAATAAAAAATGTGTAGATTTCAAAATGGATTTGTAACATATTCTCGCACTATCAGAAAACATGTATCCTGTCTCCAGAATTCTTTTAGGGTCATGAATCTGTTTTGAGAAATGTCACAAGAAATGAAGAACATAACAGATCCACCAAGTAATTTGACTACTCATTAGCTCTTGCTCTGTGTACATTGATATTAAGTGAGGGTAAAACTGAAAAATGCTTTGAATACTAATATTTGTATATTATCAGGAAAATCATCTTCTGGGAATGGTACCTATAAAGAGCTATTTCAGTAAAATGACAGAAAACAATAAGACCCTTTTAGGCAACTTTCATGAGAAGAAAGATGAAGAGAAGTATATAACTATCAAATGTCCTGAAAAATAGAACAATGTTTTCATTTGAATTGCCTCTAATGGTGATGGAGGACTGATGGAAAGTAAGAAAGGCAGGAAATATGGATATAAAATTTTTTATTTGGTTAAAGTCCTGAGCTGAAAATATGAGAAATGCCTGAGAGAAATGCTAAGCAGCCAGATCAAGGTGATTTGTGAAACTCCCAAGAAATCATGTTATTTGTGAGAGTAGATTTAAAACTGATGTGATTGCTTTGAAAATAATTGCAATGGTAGATTTAAAACTCATGTGAGTGATTTAGAAATTAGGAGGGTGCTGGTCCCAATGAAATGATCCATATGACTAGTGTGCTCAGAAGACCATTGCTATTGCCTTAATTCTGCTTCCTCGTCATTTTGTGTCAGGGGAAAGCCTATCCATGTTTGAAGGATTTATAACTTGCAATGTCTTCAGAGCACTGTCAGTATATAAATACTTACAATCACCTACCTTATATTATTTTAAATGGTTTATTTTGTAGTCATCTGCAGAACAAAGTAAGATTTTTCCTTGTGCACAGTGGTTTTTACTTGTCATGGGTTGGCACCCTTCCTGCTCTTCAGGTTTTTTTTTTCCTTTTGGCTCTGTTTCCTTGAGGAAGTGGTTTGCAGCAACAGGTGCTGTAATTTCCTCCAGAACTTCACAGAACTAATCAATTAACTAATTTGAATACAGACAGCTCTATTGAGCCACTTAGAAAAGGGATACGCCTCTATGAGATACAGATTTAAAAAGGGACAAGGTGGGAATTTCTCTCTTGCCTTTTTGGCGTTGATAGAGGTAACTTGATGGCCCGCTCAGCCCCCAGAGGGAGGGGCGGGGCTGGCCCGGTGGGGCCCTGCTGGGCCCTGCTAACGTGAACCTGTGCAGCCTGGCGAGACCTGGGCCAGGCCATGGTCCAGCTCAGCCATGAGGCTTAATTCCCTCGGCCCCAGGGGTGGGGGGATCGGACCTACGGCCCCAGTCCCGGCCCCATGCGGGTTTGCCTCTCCCGGTGGGCCAAGCTAGGCCTGGCCGCTGGGCCCAGGGGTGGCAGGCTGAGCCACAGCCCCCAGGCTGCCATTTGGCAGTGTGGGCCGAGATGCCCCCCTTCACTCGAAAAAGCAATTCTGGCCGCAAGCAGCTGCATAGCCGAAGCTGCCCGCTTCAGCAGCAGAGAATGATAAGGTCCAGTTTTCAAGGTCCCGGCATGGGAAGATTAATCCCTTCAGTGCTGTAAGTTTTTCCTCCGAGATATGAAACCTGCAATCCTTTCCCAGGAAAGGCAAAGACACAGAAGAAAGGGCTGAAGCCTAGAGAGAAGAGAGAGAGGAGATGCTAGAAGATGAAAATTCTTTTGTAAACCTATGGTGATGGACTCAGAGATTCCCTTTTAATTTCATTATAAGCTTTGGGGGGAGAAAAAGCTTTCCAGCAGAATGTGTTCAGACTTTTTTTCTCTTCTTTTTTCCTGGACTGTTTCAAACCGAGGTGGAGGCCTGGAGGAGTGCTCACCTTGGCCCCACTCTGATGAGAGGAGCTACCTGCAGAAAGACTAGATTTTTTTTCCACAGGTTTTCTCTCTATAGTGAGGGGGATTTATCCTGGAGATAGAGGAAGAGAACTTTTGTTTTTTCTGGAAGTGCTTGTCCTTAAAATTGTACCCCCCCCGCAGCTAAAGGGTGAATCCTCGAACACAGTTGTGAAGAAAACTGTGGTTGAGGAAGGGGACTCTCACATGTCAACAGAAAACCACTGCAGACGGCAGTTGTGCTGTGACGTGGATGCCATAAGAAGATTGTTCTTGTGGAAAAGTTCCATAGCTGAGCAAAAGAGACTTCTCTCTCTGAATGGACTGACACAAGATTGTTATAGAGTGGCAAACTGAAGTTTGTGTCCTTATATTATGGGTGGATGGGGGAGGTGCTAGAGAAAAAGGGGGTTAATTTGCTTTAATTCCTTTTTATTCCATTTTACTTTTAGTTGTAGTAATAAAATCCATTATATTCTTTAAAGTTTGATGCCTGCATAGTATTCCTCCCAGTTCTTATTTCACAGAAAGGGGAGAATGCGAACTAAACCACTACATTACTTCAAATGGTAATTCCACCCTGATAAAAAGTCAGGCCTTTCACTCCTAACAGGAAAATCTTTAAAAATCTGCAATAATTTTTTAACTGAAATATCTCTGTTAAAAGGACTGTGAGACTGTGACACAAAATTATTCACAAACCAGCTACTTAAAAGTTTTTGATGGATTCAGCCTCTGTGGGTATTTTTGCAGTACACAAAAATCTTTCTTCTTTCCCATACCATGGCAAAAAATCTGACTTAAATTAAAAAAAAAAACTTAGACTAATGGTTGTGGTTTAACCCTAGTCAGCGACTAAGCCCCACAAGCCTCTCACTCACAGTGGTATGGGGATAGATCAGAAGAAGAAAAGATAAAGATAGTGTTGAGATAAAGCCAGTTTAATGGGGAAAGCAATAGCTGCACATGAAAGCAAGGAAAAGCAAGGGATTCCTTCACAACTTCCCACACACAGACAGGTGTTCCGCCATCCCCAGGAAAGCAGCTCCATCATGTGCAACAATGACTTCGGAATACAAACACCGTCACTCCAAATGTGTCCCCTCCTTCTTTCTTCTTCCCCTCTTTATATGCTGAGCATGATGTCACATAGTATGGAACGTCCCCTTGGTCATTTGGGGTCAGCTGTCCCAGCTGTGTCCCCTCCCCATTGCCTGTGCATCCCCAGGTTGCCCAATGGCAGAGTGAGATGAGGAGCACAAAACGTGTCAGCTCTGTGCAAGTACTGCTCAGCAGTAAAGAAAAAAATGCCTGAATTATGAACAGTTTCCAGCAAAAATCCAAAACACAGCCCCATGCTACTGTGAATAAAATTAACTCTACCCCAGCCAAAACCAGCACACTAATCTAAATTCTAATAACTTCATCCTCTAGTGTTTACTACCATAGCAACAATTAGCTCATCTTCATAAGGCAGAAAAAAAATTTCATTCAAGAAGTAGTGTACGTGTAAGTGCTTGGTAGAAAAACATTTGTGCAAATGACCACACACATTATATCTCCAGCACGTGTTATTCATTACTAGCTGAATAGGAACACTGCAATTGATGTTTTGACTCTATTTTTCTGCAGTGATTTCAAAATGACTCCATCATGCATTGACCTACCTCTGCTGCTGGCCACCCTTAGCAGCCCCAAGCCACAGTACAGCAGTCCCAGGACTAGAAGTAGATAATGTGTTAGATCTTTTCTCCAGTCTACCTACTAACAGTGTGGTGGAGAGGTGAGCGTGTTTTAGTGCCATGATGCATGTAGTGTGCAACTACTCCCTGCTGCTCCACCACATCTGTGTGCAGTAACAGCACTGGAGGAACCATGGGAGTGAAATGAACAGTAAAGTGCATAACACTGCAAGGCAGGGCAGTGTTGCAAAACAGCTCACACTTGTGGCAATGATTTGCTTTCTGTCTTAAAGGCAATACTATTTGTGTCAATGACAATGGAAACAAGCAAATTTGCACGAGGCAAAACATGAAACCATCACTGTGTAATGGTCAGAAGCACTCTGCTCCCTTAGAATCTCCATGTCTCTGTTTTAATTTAAGGTCATCTGACAAATCAAAGGACCCACAATAGCATAAGATTCTTTCTACTGGAAAAAGATGTTGGACAAAATAACTCAAGGCACTTCTGCATGCTTTGTTCTTCAGACCTCCTTCTCCAATCTCTTGCATAGTACAAGTGAATAGAGAAGGAGATAACTGAGCCCTCAAATCAGCAAAAAATTCCAGTGCAAAGGATTCCTCTCTCCAGCTCTTTAGCGAATAAGCATCCCTGTCATAGTGGCATCCTTCCCACTGGTTAAAGCTCTTGGAGACTGTAAGAGATAGAGACTATTGTCCACTGCTTGCTTATGTCAGCTGATGATGGGCTATACAATTACACATGAAAAAGTGTTTTTTTAATCACTTATTATGTAATAGTCATAAAAGTAAGAAATTTGGGAATGGAATTGACTAATATGATAGTTTTCTCCCTTCCAAATCTTTCAAATATTTGAAAGCATACAGGTCTTGAAGATCCTTCCCTTTTGCAGCAGGTCAGCTCTAAGGCTTTGTATCATGGCTGAAACACTTTCTTTGTGTGGCAAACTGTGTCATTGCCAAAAACATGGCTGAATTTCTTTTCCATCTTTTGGTAGAGCCATCAAAACTGTCATGTTCTAATGGGGAAGGAAAAACTATGAACTCAAAACTGAAATTTTCTGTTCAGAAAAGTCAAAAGCATTTTCACTGGTATGCTTTATCTAGCTCTGGTTTCCAGTTGCTATATTTTTGTTTATAAAATATTAATATAAAGTGTATGATAGTATTGTCTTTATATTAATAGGTTTGAGTTTTAATTCTCTAGGCTTGTCAAGGGGGCTGATTTAGTTTTTCATTTCCTACAGTTCTGTGTGAGTGAGTCTCATTAAATGGAATAGCTGTTCTGCATGCAAATCAGAGAAAACAGTTTTGGTGAACTGTTCTAACTTGTTTTAAGTTGCATACACAAGCACGCCTGCTGAACACTATTGTCTGTGCAAGGCGTTGAGGAATACATCTGGTGCTGGTAGCTTGGCTTGCAAGATGAAAATTGAGATGCAGGTTGAGCTCTGGGTGGGAGGCCTAGACAAGCTGCTGTGAACTGCAAACACTGGCAGTGGTAACCAAGGGCACAAAGGCAGGTGGTGGCAGCCAGGTAGATGGACACTGGGAGACTCGGCAGGAGTGGAGGACTCCACGGGAAGAGAGAGTATTTCCTGTGGGCACACTGTGAGGGTATAAAAGCCCAGCCGTTGCTTTGTTGGTACAAAACAGCTGGGACTGTTTCATGGCACTGTGTTAATGTGCCATGAATAAATTGCTGTATGGAACTGGACGTCTGAGACCCTGCTACAGGAAACCTGGGGTGGTTCTAGTATGGAAACCTGGTCTGGCTGTGTGAGTGTGGGGAGTCAAGCAGGGCACCTGTCAATCACTGGAGCCACCTGGTGTGAAGGGGTTGCAGTCCCAGCAGTAAAAGTCTCTGGCCTTGGGAGTGTCACTGCCTGGGAGTCTCAGCAATGGTCAGACTGGAAAGTTCCCTTAACAAAGTATGCAAGTGTCCATTTTGCATGTCTTTGTTTACATATTTTTATGAAGTGTTACCTAGTCATTTCTGTCATTTTGATCAAATTATAAGATGCCTATCACTCTCTGATTGTTTTTGCACAGGAGTAATATAAATAATTCCCATCTGGTATCCGTAAGCTAAACCCCTAAGATCTTCAAATTACTCTCATCTTGGCATCTCAGAAGATCTTTTCCAACCCTTCAACATTGTCTGGGAATACTATTGTCCAGAACATTTTTTTTTCCCTTCTGCAGTGTATCATCATGAATATGTGAATATGGAGCAGAGGGGGGTGTGGGGAGGGAGAAAAAGGAACAGGGTGAGGGCAGTTCTTCAACACAATAAATTTCTATCCTAAAGCAAGACAGTTTGTGAAGATCTTTGCACTTATCAGAAAGCAGGGACATCAGTGATCTAACCTGAGCAGAGGTAAGGTTTACTGTTGGCTCACTATGACACCCTGTTCCTTGTGGGCACACTCCTGAGGTGAAAGGTGCAGCTGCAGATCTCTAGCTGCTGTGTGCTCAAAGTACTCCTCTTTGAAGAAGTTCTGAAAAAGGTTACCTTCCTAAAGGTTTGATGCATGCACAGTTTTACTTCATTTAATAGAACTACTCTGACTTAGAGGTTGTATCAAATAACATTAAAAGTATCCAGCAAATGAGTAGAAGAAATTTGAACTGTCTCCAGATTATTTTCCCTTGTGATATCTTATTGCTTTACCCACAATTACGGTGATCAAGTTGCCTCTACTCTGCAAGTGAAGAATGTGTTTTCTTTTACTATTGCTTAAATCTTTCTGGGAGGCCTTTATGATTATAACACAAAATGATTGATCTATGTGACAGCCCCTAAACCTTGAGATTTGGTGGGATTTGCTATGTTGTAATATTCAGAGTACTATTTCATGATCCTGCACTCAACAAACCATCAATCATTGTGAGTAATACATAATTATGTATTTCTTAAGAGAAAGGTGTTTTTTTTTTATCCTCACGGTAACGTAAAATACAAGTAATTACTAGGGGTATGACATTTAAATAGAGGTGCTGTCTCAGATAAAAAAAAATACTGTAAAATAAGTAAAAATCGTTTAAAAAAAAGCAAAACTAAGTAGCACTTAAATATCACCAAAGAATATATCTAATACCACTACAAGTAAAGTGTCATGAGGTGAACAAAGCTAAGCAGAATGTGTTTATCACTTTTCCCATAGGAAAAAAAAATAGGGTAGAAAATTTGACACTGCACTGCTTTTATAATGTAGATGATACAACCCTTCCTGTTACTCCAGTGGTGGAAATGAGACGTGAATTATTCCAGTAAAATGTCTGTGTGAAGCTGGGGTGTGGATTTTGCATAGTTCTGTGTTTCCTGCCCTGACACTGGCCCTGAGGCATTTTGTTATGGTCAAGAGCTGAAAGATTCAAGAGACAGCAGTACACAATATACCCACCTCTCCTGTGGCAATGTTAGTGCCAACCAAAATATATTATAACCCATAAAAGTTCAAAGGAGTCCTAAGGCTGTTAAAAGAAAGAGTTTTAAGGATGTTCTCTTCAGAGCTGGATCTGGCTATAAAATGTAATTTTGTTTACCTCACCTTCAGTCTAAACAAAGAGTTGAAAAGCAATGGAAGAGCATCCAGATTTGGCTTTGCAATATCAAGAATGATGTCATCCAGAACACAACTTTTTGTAAGGCATTTCCATTCTGCTCTTGACACTGCTGACTGAGTCTGAGAGTTGCAAAGGGGCCTCAGAGACTTGATAATATACAGAGAACTGCAATTCAGACACCTTCATTCAGTATGTTGAATGGCACTCAGAATCTGATCATCATAGAGTCATAGAAAGGCCTGTGCTGGACGGGACTTTAAAGACCATCTAGTTCCAACCTCCTGCCATGAGCAGGGACACCTTCCACTAGATCAGGTTGCTCAGACCCCCATCCAACCTGGCCTTGAACAATTGCAGGGATGTAGCATAAAGTGATTCTCTGGGAAACCTTTTCCTGTGCCTCACAACCCTCAAGGTAATTTCTTCCTGGTATCTAATTTAAACCTACTCTCTTTCAGTTTGAAGCCCTTCCCTCACTTCCTGTCACTACATGCCCTCATAAAAATTCTCTCTCCAGACTTCTCGTAGCCTCCTTTAGATACTGGAAGGTCGCAATCACATAGGCGGAAGGAAAGTGGGGCTGAAGCAATCTCTGATATACTCCAAGATGTTTTTACAGTTGTGTTGGGTTGCTTCAGTGGAGTAAAAATCCATTCATACAGCAATATATTGACCCTATAACATGAAAGTTACTCTAGAATTTAAAATTAGGTATTCAGAATAAACTCACACTTCTGATCTCTGTCTCCCAGGAAAAATAACATTAAGGTTTACAAAAATTTCTCACTAAGCAATTTTTCAAAATTTCTCACTCTGTTGTCATTTTCTGTATACCAGCACCTACAAAAAGAAATGGTAACTTGGGTGAATGACCTAACTTACAGATAGCAAGCCTAGCTATGAAAGATTGCATGACAAAGGGTACACTTTTTTTGGAGGCAAAATTAATGTATTCAGCTGTTAAAAAGCTGTGCCAAAAAGTCATCCTCATATTCAGTTCAACATGATATTAAGGGCAAGAAACAAGGCGTCTTGCAGGGTGTGGAACTTTTCCTTTTTTCTTACCTTCCACTTTCCTCTATTAGCTAGGAATAGAGTGGCTCTTGGAACCTGCTGATATAAATACAGTGTTAAAAGTGTTGCCTGAACCTGGCTGTGGAGAAAGTTCGCCTTTGCATCTATTGTATTTCCCACAAAGATGCAAAGTATTTTCTTTATTTTTTTTTTTTTTTTTGAAAACCAGACACTTCATCTTTTCTTATAATTAATTTTAACTTTTTAAAAATTTTATAACAGTGTGCTTTGTTTGGTTATCCAGGGTTGTTTTTTCTCTTATTGGAGCAGACCATTAGGTAAAGTGAACTGAGGGGCTAAACAGAATTATACCATACCAGTTAATACTCAGACCCACAAGATCTTGAACTACTTATCTGTGAACATTTTATTGGTAAATCTTGTAAGTGCTAGGTGTACTTCCTTCTTCTGTCTTACTTTCTTCTTCCCTTTCCTGCCGCAGACCTACTTCTACTTGAACTGTGGTGTCTGAGGGGTATAGTCTTATGAGAAACAAGTAGCGATGAAATAAGAATTGTGAACTGCGTTTAAAGGCTATGAAAAACACAGAAAAAGTACTCTTTCTTACTGAAAGCTATTATGAGTTTATTACCTTTTCTTTTAGAGAGAAGAATTTGTGAACTGTTCCTCTTTTTCATCAGATGAACCCACAGCTGATGTAAACAGAAGGTAAGTTAAGGGGAATTGGCCTCTCTAGTCATCAAGCCCCCAGTGAATAAGTCAGAAAAATAATTTTGAAATTAAAAGTCATATAAAGTAGTCATCTACCTACAGTCATTCTTCCAATTTGGGAAGTGGGCCTGCATATCTAAGTTAAAAAATGTTATATCTATTCTGTTATTGTAGATCACATAGAGGTTTAAGAAAAGGGTTAATATAGAAGTACACCAGACTTCTTAGCACAATAATGAATGCTTGTTTATTTTCTTCACTGAACATCTATTTTCAAAGTTGCAACTTCTTGAAAGAGTGGGAAAAACCCTGTTACTGACCTGAAAACTCCACATCTTTATGCACCTAAATACAGCTTCACTTTCCATTTTTGCCTGACTCCTCCCTTCTTCTTTCCACCTTTCTTTAATAAAAGTATTATAGCAAAGAACAGAAAAACTCTTTTAATCTAAAATCATATTTCTAATGAAATATTATAAAAAAATATAATTTAGTTTTTGTCTTGTTTTCCCTGCAGCCTTTACTTGTCACCCCCACCAACAGTGGCAGAGTCACACCAGAGCCCCTTTAGCTGCAGAGGATGTAGTAAGGAGCTCCTCAAGTTTGACATTACTAAGTCACAGCTGGTGGTTTTCTGGTTTGAATGCCATTCCAAAACTGAGCCCCTGGGCTCCCTGGTCATTGTCCGCTGGTGAAACATTCCTGCAGTTCCTATTTTTCTCAGTTCACAAAAAGGGCTGTGTTCCAGCTGCACAAAGATTTCAGCCTGTGGGGCAACCTTTTATATATTTAATAAGGAGAAGGAAGAAGTGAAAATAGCAAAAGCAGCCCTCCAACAACCTACACTTTTATATCTGCCTAAATCAGCAATTCCTGTGCACGTGACACATTGTCTAATGTTAACAAGCACTTAAATACACCACAAAACAGACAATAAACATTAACACAGTTCCATTTATAGTTGCTGTGCAATATAGCACAAAACTAGAATTAATCCTGACACAGTTCCATTTTGTCTTTAAAGAATGTTTAACAGGTTGCCATAAGGAAGCGCCAGTGTTTTAATGTTTGCTGATATAACCAATGCAGTCAGCTGAAAAATTCTGGCTTTTCTCTCCTGAAATTAAAGAAAAAGTAAAACAAAATCTGAAAAAAAATCCACACTCAGTTGAAAGTAGAACCCAGATGTCAAAGGTAAAGCACTTAGAATTTATTTAGGATAAGCGGAGACACTGGCTTGTCTCCAAAGGGAAAAAAAGCAACAAATATTTCAGAATGTTAGTCGGAGCCATTACTTCACCTGTAAGAGTTTTTTTAGGGTGTACTGGTTTAGACAAATTTAGAAATATATCCTCCAAGGGAAGGCAGGTCATAAACCACCCCTCCCCCACCAGGTTCGGGAAAAATAGTCTTCTTCCTCGAAGGTAGGTGAAAGAGATTAAAAACTATTTGTTTAACAAACACACAGGAAAAGGATAATAATGCTGAGCAATAAAACCTCTGGCTGTGGTGAGAAACCTGAAAGAATTTAAAGTCCTTCTGTGGGTGTGGTCGCTCTCCTCTTCTGTGGAGCTGGGTCGGAGTGGGGGCCCCTCCCAAGCCAGTGGAAAGTCTCCCGGTGGGGTTCTGATGTTCTGATG
>VYZQ01038657.1:135469-150929 GCA_013400655.1 Mystacornis crossleyi
GGTGTGTTAGATAAATGTGATGTTCATGTGTCCTTCTGCACAGAGAAGTGAACTGGCAGCTGCCTGATCGGATGTGATCCATCTCTCTGACTGGCACCTGAGCTTTATAAAGGGGCTTTTCATTTCAGCCCAAATTTGCATATATCCAGTTCAGAGTGCAGGAACATTAAGTTCAAATTCACCTGCAAAAGTAAGTAGTACTTACTTTTGAGTAAAAGAACTGGAGAGAATATGGTTGCAAAAAAGGTAAGAGAAAGATGATGGCAATGACTTTGAGCTTTCTGGATATATCTGACAGATTACTGAATGGTATTATATTTTTTAAATAATCTTTCTGGGTAAGGTGGCCAAAGCATCACTCTGAAAGGATGCACTGGGAGATGGATTGGGTCGTCCATAACCTCATTAAGAAAAAAAAGAGAGAGAGTTTTTGCACATATCTCAACTGACATTTTCTTTCAAAGTTATTATAAAAATTAACAGTTTAAAAACCAAGCTCAAAAAACAACAAAAAGAAATTAGCTCTTCCTTACAGTAGTGAGCTTATTGGTTGATTTATATATTCTGTTGTTAATTATATCTGTCTCCCAGGAAGAGGCCCATTGAGATGGATATCTTCTTCAAGGCATCCTGGGGCTAACAATACACAAGGCACACATTTATCTATCAGAGCATTCATCAGTATATTTTCTTAAGAAAATGAAAAGACACATTTCCTGGAGCATTATGAACCTCCACGGGCTAAAGAAATCCTGGTAGAAGAATAACCAAAGCTAAATTACCCTTCAAATATCATGATCACTCTTTGTGCAATAACTTTAATGCCAAAACAATATTATTTCTGGTTTATATGTATTGTTAGAAATTTCAACACTGTCTGAAATAGATGGAGCCAGCAAATCAAAGAGATGTAATGGGTAAAAGACATTACCCTGGTTTTAATGAATCCCACCACAGCCTTTAGAAAAGTTCACTGTATTGAATTATTTTGAAACTATTAGTTACACAGCTAATGAAAATTTGTACACTGCTGAAGTTTGAGTTAGAAAATAAACAGACCCTGCCACATTTGGGTATATTCTGGATATCTATTTCTTTGTGGTCTTCATTAATGCAGCTTTTTAGACTCCATCTGAACTCTTAAGTAAGGAGCAAATCCTAAGCCATCACTTGGGCCTTCCATATTCTCAACCCTTTCCTGTCCATGCCTCAATACCATGGGTGCAGAAGATACCCGCTGGAGAAAGTTCTACCACCTTCATCAGAGGAAATTTCAATTTTATCTATGTTATTCTCCACTGACTCTTTCTAGCCACTATAAACAAAGCAAATTTGTCTTCATGGGCTGAAGAAAGTGACCATATAGGTAAAGGATTCTTAGTGTTAATATTCTTTACTCTACTGCATTTCTGCATTTTATCTACTTCAGTTAGGTTTCCTAGACATAAACTAGATGTTTTCCTACTTGATATCATAAAATATCAATTATGTTGCCATCAAAATTTTCAATAATAAAAACAATTGAGACATTCTACATGAACTGTATTCTGACTTCCCCATTTTGTGTGTAATACAGTAGTGCAGAACACAGGCTGTGACCATATCCTCAGTTCACTGAAATATCTTGGTCTTGTTGACATCATTACATATGAATGCTATGCCTGTGTTGCTATACTGCTCCTCCAATGGGATGTATATTTTTAATGTAATTAGACCATTCTTTTTCTAAGATTCAGAGCAACAAATATGACAGAAAATAGTAAAATTGATCAGTAATTTATTTCCTTGAAACAATATCCAGATTAAAAAATCAATCACTGATTGTCATCTACTTAATTTCTTTTTATTAATTTTCCTGAGAGTATTCCAAAAGGACCAGGTATTTAGACATGGATGAAACTTTTCTTTTTTGATCATGGAAAATCTTTAGGTTTTCTTTAATCCTTTTACAACAAATTTTGTAGACAAAATTTGTAATAAACACTATTACATAGTTAAATAAGTTTTTTTTATCTTATCAAAAATTCCCATTTGTACTATATTTTTGCTAAAATATTAAACAAAAATATAATTTCCCACTATCTAATAATATGTATTATATATGAAACTGTATTAAAATGTATTTTAAAAGAAAAAAAAAGGAAAAAAGTGGTTTGCTTTTTGAAATAAAATTTTTTAAAGATAGGAGTCTGAGCTAAATTTTCGTACCCTTATATAAAGCACACATTTTTCAGTTTCATAAAACTGAGAGCAAAGGAATTACTGAGGGCTGAAGACTTTCTGAGGGCAGAAGTAAGAACAGAAAATAACATTGGTATTATTACCCTACTGTCTTTTGTAAGGAGACACTAAAGTTAGAAACTCTGTTTCCATTGTGTATTTATTGTAACAGATTTGTTGTGTTTGCTTCTCACACCATTGTAACAGTCATTTCTTTTAAATTTAGGTCAAACATCACAATAATCTGAATTTTTCTATTAATGTGCCAATGCATTTGTATGCCAGCATCATAGCAATCCAGCTCGTCGTACACAACCATACAAAAAGACTTTAATTGCAATTTAATAGCTGTGGGGTGATGACCCAGGATGATTGCACTAGTCCTGGCAAGATTACCCAGTATTAGGCTCTTAGTATCCCTAAAAATGCCTGACATTTAGGCCTACATATGACATTAAGTTTCTATTATTTCACAGGAAGGAATGAAAATCTCCATCACTCCTGCATCTGCTCAAACATCTCTCATTCACTAATTATTCATCATTATTGTGATATCAAGCTACAATATGCTTTGTGTAAAATTTTCATCCCAAAATTCTCAATCAACAATTGAGCTAGAAGAAGATATGTTTCCCAAATACATTATTCTGCTAACTTCAAAGCTAAGAGATCCGTCTTGACCCAAAGACCACTGAAATCAATGCCACAAATCTTGCTGAGTGCAGGGAATATTGTGCAAAGCTTTCCTAGACAGTGTTCCTTAAATGCTTCTGGCTCATTTACCATCCTTGGAGAAAAATGTGAAGATGGATGAGGCACCAAGGTGATGTGCCAGCCCTATTATAAATGTAGCTGTAAAGTCATGAGAGTGGTTGTTAGATGATCCATTTTCTGACTTAAAAACCTGTTAAGACAAAGGAAAGAAAAACAGGTCCCCCAGTTTTTAGACCGAAGACCAGGGAGAAGAATTAAACTCATCCTTTCAAAATTCTATGAATTATGGCAACCTGAATTTTTCTATTACTGTATTAATGCATTAGTATTACATACTGGGTACAATTCTGATAATTATACAGAGACATCTGAAGACAATTGTTTTCAACACTTAAATCAGGAAGCAAGAATTACTGTAAATACACTTAAATCAGCACATCTGTAAAAAGTTAAAGAAATGTCACACATAAGGCTTCTACTTTCAGAGAAAACACTTTTCAAAATATTTAAGCTAAAAATCAATTGGGAGATTACATGCATGCCAAGGAATGAGAAAATATAAACAGCTAATAAATTAAAAGTGGAAAGAAATAGTGTGCAAAGTCCATACAACTAAAAACAAGAAAATAATTAAATAGAATATGATTAAATATAAACTCCTGCATCCATCCAACTAAGCAAAATCAAGCCAGCCATTGCTGAATTTCTTTGAGTATTAAATAGTGTGCAATTAGGAAAGAAACAAATAGATGGAGAAATTGCATTTTAATGCCTTTCTGTGTTAATATATAAATATATGAGAGTTCGAGTAACTATGGAGCTCAGACACATGGGAGAATGGAAGGCGATGGTAGGAATGAAGCTGTGATGCCCTCATTATTAGCAGTGATTTTGCATATTGCCATGAGTGTGTGGGAAAGCTGTACATTCATTTTCTTAAGTAGAACATTTTTAAAAATGTGACAGTGATTTTGTTTTAAAGTCAAGTGCAACAAAAAAGATTGAAAATTCAGAACGAATTTTCTTCCCTAATAAGTGAAGGCTTATATATTTTCAGCAGTGGAACACAAGATTCCAGGAGCTCATATAAGGGAGGTTTTCATAGTGACTCACTTCAGGCACCACAGTGCAGCACTTACATTAGCATGTTAGGCTTCCTAGATTCCCTGTGTAATTAATGAAGATAGAGGGCCTCCTCCAAAGGGTAATTTAGAGCAAGAACTTAACCAAGGTGACCTGAATTGCTCTCCATGGGGGCATCTTTCTCTGACTGCAGAGGGAGTTCAGGCCATTTTCCAGTCAGCTTCCCTCGATCATTAAAGGTCCCTTAAGTGAAAATCTTTGAATACCTCTCCCTGCCCACCCTAGACAACCAGACACTGGGCTGGAGGACTCAGAGGAGCAGCATGCACCTGCTGGCAAATACACAAACAGGAGCTAGAGGGAGAGACTGGGAAGGGATTGGTGAGGTGGTGCCCCCTCCGCGTCCCCTGGGGGAGGAGGGGGTGTTGAGGTGGAGGCATGGCAGGGCACGGGGTTTCCACATCCCTGCTCCCTGGTCACATGTACCCAGATGCTGTCCCCATTGGCCTTTTCATGTTCCCCTGCCCTGGGAATACTGGGGGTTTTCCCAGGGGTAAGCAGTCTGGTCCAGACCCCCATGCCGAGAGGCTGGGAGGAACAATAAAGAACTTCCATGAACATCTGTCAAATATTGCTTCCCTGATTATTTCTACGGGCATAACCTGTCTCTGTAAAGGTTGCTGGGATCCCACAGCAACAAATGGCACACAACGAGGGACTTTAACGAATTTCGCTGGAGACAGCGATCCTGAAATAACCAAGATTCTGAAGATCCCTGAAAATCTGTGAGTAAAAAACACTCTAGATCTCTCTCTTCTCGCCTTTGCTTTGCTGTTCCCACTCAGGCAGTGGAAAGAGTCATGGCTATGGAGGAAATGCCTGAGCCACGGAGGAAAGTTTATCTCCAAACTGAAGAAGTCTTTATACAGGAAAACTGGAAATTTACTCGGGAAGGTTTGAAACAATATATTAACTGGTTGTTTGAGATTTATCCTCCTTTCTCTTGGGAATTACTAATGACAAATGACTTTATAGTGAAAGTTTGGACAGAGGTACAGGCAAAAGAGAAAAAGGGCATATCAATGGCAGAATTTTTCAGTGAGTATCATGCATCATTTTTGTTTTCTCTGAATTGTACTTTGGAACATGAGGAGAATTTTTCTTCTTCTCCCAGTCCTCCTATCCCTGTCCCTATGGCAGAAGACGGCCATCACGTGGCTGAGACTGCGCGGTGGCCGTGCCAGGGGTGCGTAACTGCAGCCACGGAGTCTCTCCTGCCCGTGTTGGCAATCACCGACCCCATCCCTGTCTCAGAGTCGCCTGTCGAGCGGCCATGAACGAGGAACTGGCGTCGCCAGTGCCGGCGCGGGCGCCATGGGTCACATGCGGTAGAGGGGTGTCTTGCATGGGCAGCCAGACCCAGAGTGGAGCCGCATGGAGCCCAGATAGGCACTGAAATGCAGCTGGCGCAGGGTAGCCGCGAAACCGGCGGGGCCGGGGGCAGTGGCGGCGCATGGACGCGCAGAGCCCAGGCAGGCACCAAACCGGAACCTCCCGGGGGGCACGGGGCGGCAGCAATGCGAGGGCCCAGCGGAGGCATTGGGGGCGGGGAGGCAGCGGCCGGCCGGGGCCTACACCAACAACATGAACACAAAAGAGGAAAAGTTCTTGCAATAAAAGTTCTGGGACTGTGAAATGGTTTAATGTGAAAGATAGTTATGGTTTCATAACAAGAAGTGACACGCAGGAAGATGTGTTCGTCCATAAAACTGCAATCAAAAAGAACAACCCCCGAAAATTAATCCCTAGCTTAGGAGATGGAGAAACTTTGGTTTTCAACATAACTCAAGGGAAGAAAGGTCCACAGGCAGCCAACGTTTACAGGACTTCATGGAGCTCCTGTGAAAGGCAGTCAATATTCTCCAGATCGCGGTGACCCCAAACAATATTCTCCTTCTAAACTGCCCCTACAGCCTCCCTTTCCCCATCCTATCTTTTCCTTCTATTATCCCAAATCCATTAATCTGTTTTTCACCCCATGGTTCCCTTATGCAATTGCCTTTTCCCACAATCCTTCTCAAATGCCAATTGGAGGATAAAAAGGGGGAGCGGGGGGAAGAAACTGACCATCGTTGTTTAAAGTTCCAACAGGTACAGATGAAAGAAAACCTCTCCTGCCTCAGTTTACCCATTAAGTGTGTTCAAAAGCCTTCATCTCTCTCCTGCCAGCTCTGGGATGCTCCAAAATTGCTCTGTTTGGACTTTTTGGGACTCAAAGGGGTGACGTGTTCTTTTGAAATTGTTTTGCCATTTATTTTATTAAAACAAAAGGGTGAGGTGAGGAGGTGCCCCCTCTGCTTCCCCTGAGGGGGTGTTGAGGTGGACGCATGGTGGAGCACGGGGTTTCCCTCCCCCTGCTCCCTGGTCACATGTACCCAGATCCTGTCCCCATTGGCCTTTTCATGTTCCCCTGCCCCGGGAATACTGGGGGTTTTCCTGCTTACTGGGGGGTAAGCAGTCTGGTCCAGACCCCCATGCTGAGAGGCTGGGAGGAACAGTAAAGAACATCCATGAACATCTATCAAATATCGCTTCCCTGATTATTTCTACGGGCATAACCTGTCTCCGGAAAGGTTGCTGGGACCCCACAGCAACAGATGGGAGCAAAACTTTCTGTAGGTTACCAAGGGAATTCCCAAACTACATTCTGTTTTCTTTTGGTCTTATCTTTATCTAGGAAGAAACAAACCAGATAGATTAACTGAGGGCTGCCTCCTGTTGTTAGGGGGCAAGGGAAGAGGGACTGTGTTGAATGGCACGTGCCCTATAGGGATGCCTGGAATTCCTGCAGATGAATGGTGTCTGGGGGTTCATTGTGTTGTCAGCTTGCTGCAAACCATCTGTGAAAGAGAGGTTCCTACAAGAAATTTTTCCTTGATCCATTAAATAAAATCTACGTCCCAGACAAAGGTCTCAGAGACAGTAGAATCTGCTTGTGTGCCCATTTCCAGCTCATGTTTCTCTTACTTGTAACCAAGAGTGAGGACATTTGATTTGCTAAACAAACTTAGATTAGGTGCATTCCCTGAAATTGTTAACAGTTCCTGTAGCTATCTTTGTACTGAGTTCAACTTAGAGTATGTTTAAATGCAAGTGAAGAAATCCTAAAAGGACCTGGGGATTTTCTTCCCTGGGAATTATTTTAGAACTTACTTGCCAAGTGCTGCAATCAGCAGCATTTTCTTTGCTTGTATATTGCTATGAAACACAGGCATAAACCAGCTCTGGCAGGGATGATGAAGCATTCTCTAGAGAAGGTATAAAAGAGAAAAATTTGCTCAAATCTCACCCACCATTCCCTTTCTGTTCAACTGCAGAAGATCCCAAGAGCACTGTAGGCCAATTCTATACTGCTACTTCAGCAGCAGTGCCAAGTTCAAATCCAGCTTTGCCAGCTAAGCAGCTTGAGACAGTTGCATCTGCATTGCCTTAGCCCATCTCTGGCTCTCATTATCTGTACCCCCTCTGTGCTTCACTTGGAGTAACATGACCTCTCCAGCTATCCTACAGTCCATGTCCTCTATCTGTCTGACAGGGTCTCCTAGGAGATGTATGGTCCAGTCTGACTTCTCCCAGGAGCCTTGTCTGCTGCAGCCTATTAGCATGCACACAAAATCTGCTGCTTAAGAAGGCTGATATTTGCAGAAATGTGGAGCAGGTCCATGAGAGTCATTTTAAGCACTTGATTGTTTCTGTGCTTTGAATGACACACAGGGAATTGCAAATCTCTTGGCTCTTTCTCTTTTTTGCCATTAACAACCACTGTAGCGTCCCTGAGAGAAAGACATCCTGCTTAACCCATGACAAGCCTTTCAGGAAATTACCCCAGATGACCAGGTTGTAGCTGGAGTCTTCTCTTAGAAGGGACCAGCCTCTGCAGCCTGATTTACTGCTCATCGCTGGCAAGGCACCAGCTTTGAAAGAAAAAAGCCACTGTCAGTGTCAGAGTAACAGAAGGAAGTAATCAGTCGTGCTCTTCTTACACAGGGAAAGTCAGATGAATTGTCATTTGCTCAGTGTGGCCTGAGGGTGGCTGCATCTCTGAGAAATATTCTTCAAGAAAAGTATGCTGAAGTAATTCAAAGTGATCCTGACCATTTGGCAACTTTGTGGACATTCACTAGAAATATCTTCTCACTAACAGACTCAGTGAAATCTCCTGATCTCTGTTCTTGATCCATGGAAAAAGTCTGGCTTGAAGGCTTGGAAGGACACAGGTTTTTGAGCACCATCTTCAGAACAGTATTTCAGCATGAAATTCCTATCCGACCCTCCTGCACCAACCTTGGGGCACAAAGGAGGTGCTGTCTTCAAGACCTGACTCTCAGGCTCTAGCACTCATCTATGTTTCTCTCACTAATGACATTTTTTGAGGATCTGCCTTGATGTCTCAACAAATAAAGACTGCTGGAACACATCTAGCTTGAGATAGGCTGAGCTCTTCAGGTACGTTTCCTGTGTCTCTAACTCTGGAAGACATGTGTCCTCCCCATCTTGATCTTGACCAATTCTGGGAAAATGTTTCTTTCTTACTCTCAATATTTTTAACAACTGTGGTTTCTTTGGTGCCCAACAAAGCTGTCCAGTTCCAATAAAGCTTGAGCAGTTCCTGGCAAACAAAAGACCTGGTCTCTAAAGGTGTCTGAGGATGAATTAGCTGAACAGTGGAGCAGGAAATGCAAGGACAGTGGCGTTTAGCAGGACTGCAGGACTGGAGGGATTTGTTTGGAGTAGAAACAACCTGGCAATGTTCCAGTTACATATATCTGTACTACCGCTGCGGAGGAGAGGACTCAGAAATCTACAGAACCTTCCAAGGGGAGCTACTTCATGCTAGAGTGAAAGGGTTAACACAAGACATGACTTCATATTTAAGCTAATGTCATTACATAGCTATGCCAATAAGTTTCTTTCCTGGCTGCCACCCCAAGAGACCTACTTGTAACTTCAGTTTTGAAATGCCAGTGTTAAACACTCCTCCAGTGTGACTATTGCCTAAGGTGATCATTCTTTTGGATGTCACATCTTTAGTTTACCTATTAAAATATAAAGCCTATTAAAATATGTCTGTTAAAACATAAGCTCTTCATAGCAGAAAACTGCCTACCTTTTATTTCTTCTTCCTTACTGTTTTTCTCTGCATTTTACCCAATGCATATGAGACAGAATAATTATATATAATTGTGGTAGGCTAGCCTTTGTTAAGAGCCAAATACACATCCAGCTGCTCACTCACTTCTCCTTCTCGGGGGGAAGGGGAGAAAAAAGGATAAGAAAGCTCACAGGTCAAGATAAAGATAGGACTATCACTTACCAACTACCTTCATGGGCAAAACAGACTCAATGTGTGGAAAATTAATTTCTTGCCAATTTCAGTTAGGTCCATTGTGGAGCCAGCTGTAGCCATGCATGTCACAGGGCACCCCATAACCTCCTCTCACAGAGGCCATCCCTCTGACACGTAAACGCATAAAACCCATACAATATTACTAAAATAATAATTAGCACTACAACTTGCATGTTAAGTTGAATGTAATCAGTTTTGATATACCTGCTTAGGGTTTTAATTTGGATCATCTGCTCATCTAAGAATATCTCCATCTGGTCCCTGTGCTGTGTTTTGGTTTGCATCACAGATTGGTCTCAAAGTACACAAACTAGATTCCTTTTGGATGAAGGAATTTGGAGGAACTGGAATGTGGTCTTTAGCAGCAAAACAAATACACTCCATCTGCAAGTGGGAATTCAGTCTATGCAAACTGTCCAGAGCTGGTCTGAAGGAAAAATGTTCTGAAATATATATAGTGCAGAAATCGGATCCCCAGCACCAACTTTCTTGCCCTTCACATCTGTTTTTACTAGCCTACAATATTTGAAAATTTAAGTACAGCCAATTTTGTGTCCTAAATATAATTAGTTTTTAAAATTCAGTTCTAACCCTTTTTTTTTTTTTTTTTGCATTAGCTTTTTCATTATCAAAATATTTTCAGGAAGTTATTGCCCTCTCTCACATACATAAACTGAACAGCCTTTATGAGTTTACTCAAGAGTCACACTGGAGGAAATCTAAACAGATCACTTCTCCTTTGTTTATTATACATGCCAGTGTCACACCTGTCCACCAGATATATGCATTGGAGGTTAGGAAATGCAGGTACTAGGGAATCTGTAATACAGTTTAAATGATGTTTCCTAGCCAAAACTGTAGGGAAGAAACAGACACTGCTAAGGAAGGAAATTTCCTTCTGCACTAGGAATGCACCAAAAATCCCTATAACACCTTTCCTTAAAATTGTATCACAGTGTAACATTTAAGGAGTGATGTATCAATGTTCTTATTATGCTCCACATGTCTGTACAAGAGGCATCCACAGACCATGGAAGAGACTAAATTAGTTTGCTGAGAAGATGAGTGTTTATAACACAATAGGGTCTGGAGGTCTCAACTAATTATCTCTATTGTCTTATGCACTGTATGAATTCACTGTAGAACACAGTTATTATCCTAAAAACCTTAAAGGAAGATCCTGAAGAATGTGTTCTCATGTCTTAATTTCTCTTCCACACAAGTTGGAAGGATAGAAGTAAGCTGAAACTAAATAGCTAAATTTTGAAAATCTGCCCCTGTGCCTTCTCGAAAAGAAAAGAAAAGAAAAGAAAAGAAAAGAAAAGAAAAGAAAAGAAAAGAAAAGAAAAGAAAAGAAAAGAAAAGAAAAGAAAAGAAAAATGAAAAATTATCAGTTTTTTCAGCAATGCTTTTAGTTCTGTTTCCCAGTATTAATACTGTAGTCATCAACTCAGAGCAGGGCATTTCACAATTAAAAATACTTTTTGAATACTTTGTAGACAGAGATTTCCTGAGAAGGCTTTTCAAAGGCTTTTTCATTTGATACACCCTTTAGCTTTCACAATAAAAAGAAATTTATGTTGCAGAAGTATGTTAATGAATCTCAAAGATACAACATCACTGGAAGATACTGTTTAGCAGTGTCAAAAAGGATGGGAACTAAATGTGAGATACAGAAAAGATCTTAATTTTTTTGTATAGTGGCAGGTTTTGTACAAGAGATACCTAGAAACCCCTAAAAGCACTGCTGCTACTGTCAGAGAAACAAGCAAATCAACTGAAACCAAAATAAGTTGCCTACTGGAAAAAAAAAGGGATGGAGATGAATGCATTATGAAATATATGGCAAGAACTACCCAACTATCTAAAGATGAATAAAGAAAGATTCACAGCTGCAGATTCTGACAAATCTAGTCAAAACAAATTCAAATTGTCAATGTCTGTAATGGATTCATTGTTAGCCTTAAATAAAAACTCTTTTTTTTTTCCAGCTTCTGTTTCACATTTAAACTCCTTTATAAAACCTGGTGTATCCTGACACTTTCCCCACACTAAACCAGTAACCTGGTCTCCCTGTAGCCCTTGTTGTAAGATCACTCCTCTGCCAGGGTTTTGGCCATCCAGGACTCCCAGAGAAGACAGGAGCGTTTCAAAAGCAGCATATTAGGAACATGGATCACTTCAGCATGGCTCATGGTGGCTGCTGATGCCACCAGGAAATCCTGTGAGTGCTCAGCAATTTTCCAGTTATCAGTGTACAGGATTTTCTTCACAGTCAAGAGATTTTCTCTGGGTGGTGCTTCCCAAGCCGAAGACAGAAAAATGGTTCAACCTTCTGTTGGGAAGTGATGTAAGAAAGGCTTTTCACATTTTAAGGCACCTTAGTTTTAGGTGAAAGGAAAAGAAGGGGAAAACAGTCATCTGTGTCTGCTGCATTGTGTAGAACTCCATTTTCAGAGAAACTTCATAAAGATTTCACCATTCCCATGGGAAATTTGACTCCAAGGTTAATAAAATTCTAATTTTAAAAGGTGTTTAATGTCTTACTAAGACAGACAGGCTTTCCTGGCCTATGGTTTTGAGTAATATAGAAATTAGTGATTTCCATTCGTCTCCACTTTTGTCGTATCCCAATTAGACATAATACATAGGCAAAAATTAAAAGAGAATACTGTTCCTCTCTTTGCAGACAGCTTGTCTTTAAATGTATAATTAAGGATTTTTGTGTTTGTTTGGGGTTTTTTTGTGTTTTTTTTTTTTTAACAGAAGGGCTACAGCACATATCTGTCTGCTCCCTTGTCTCCCATAGCAAACATTTTGCCTTTTCTTAAGTCAAAACAGAAAACAGAGACAGCTGTACCACAACTTCAGATAGGCCCAATAATGTCCCACACATATGGATGATTTATAGCTAGATCTGTACATTCAAAGAGTTGGTGAGATCTGGTGAGCTTAAGCGCATTAAGCGCAAAAATGGAGGCCCAGACCTGCAAGTTTTTCATACACACACAGACACACAGACACACAGACACAGACACAGACACACACACACACACACACATTGCTGAAAATCACTAGAAAAGGTTGGTTGCCATGTAGAATATTTACAGGAGATATGAATATGAGAATTTGAGAAGAGCCACTAGAACACTCCACACATTAATTACTCCACAAGGTAACTCAATACAATACAGCTGATTTAAGAGTTATGACAGGCGCAGAGTGAGCCCTGCAGGTTGGCTTACCAACTCAGGGCAAATAATAACCTTCTCAGAAATGTAATTATGTTTTTAGGCAAATATACTAATCATCAAGAGAACATGGACAGTCTCTCCTCTATTTAAGGAAATGCAAGGCCTGGGAGCTTTCTGAAGCAAGGATATGGCAGGGTAAGCAGCAGAGCCAGTGCAATGGAAAGCAGTGAGATGACACTGGTGGCTTCATGGCATTCACATTTTACATTAGCTTGCAGTAACAAACCAGCTGTGAGTCAGAATGTAAAGGCTTGGGCAGACTCAGATTTGTATCTTTATACTATCTGCTGCTTTTGTCAGCAATGTGTCCAAGATTTTTGCTGTTTTGGGAGTAAGTGGAAACATAATGATAGACAAATGGGACTAGGACAACATGTCTATGGAGTCTTAGAACTTTATTCTGTTGTACTTATTCTTCTTCTATCTTTGGCATATTACTGGAAACAAGCAAGACAGTGATACATACCATGGTATCATAGCAGCACAGGAATAGTTTACTACAGGTTGCAGATGGATGATTGTGGAAAGGGAGGAGAATTAATGTGCATCACTCACACAACTGACAGTGAAGAAATGCAGGCCTTAGCCAAAACTTGAAGGCAAGACAAAGTAGGTCAGTAAGTATAGCGTAATCTGAGCACAGCATATGCTGATGTTTTCTGGATTTGTCAGAGGTGGAGGATGCCTTTTGACTATCAAATACCACAAGGACAGCAAGAAAGGATTCAGACAGAAAAAAAAAAAAATTAAAGGCAGAATCTATTACTTTTCACTGTTTCTTTGTTTTGCACCTTTTCTTCTGCATCTCGGTATTCCTTTATGTTTTTCCTTTAGGTACCATAGCAAATAGATCATATACTTCAAAATGCTTAAATTTTCTTATCTTTATGGTCTATTTTGTCATCTCAAGTGAAGAGGAAGCCTTAAAGTATCATTGATGCACACAATTTTTCAATTATAGATAAATTAGAAAATTGGCAAAATCACTTCTTCAGGGAAAAAAAAACCCAAAACAACATTCAGAAATACAAAACCACTACAGCTGGGAAAATTTATTTTGAGCTCACAGCTATATAAGTTTTCTAAAACGTCATCTTCATTCCAAAATCAATTAATCAGCGGTGATTGGTGCAGCACTACTACTCCCATGTATAAGTGATATTCCCTTACTAAAAAAATGCCTCTACATCCCCACTAAGTCATCTGCGCATCGTCAAAAAGGGATGAGAATGATTCCTATGACACTGTTATATGGAATTTAGAGCTCTTATTGGTGAAATGTATGAACTATGATGTTTGCAGCTATGACAGAAAATAGAAACTCTATAAATAAAAGGGAAAATTAAATAAAGGCTACTAAAACCCTATTACAAATAAGTTGCAACATATTCTATTCCATCTTGTTTTGAAAATGTGATAAGAAAGCAGAATGCATAAGGGACATCTGATCATTCAAGTTTCAACAGCATTTTCTCTGAGGAAATGTCAGCATTTTGCATACACTTTTGGGATGTGTGTATCACTATCTAGTTTTGTCCAATTGAATACCCAGGACCTGATAAGCATGCATGTGGCCTTCAGCCCAATCTCCTGGAAAACCAAACCAAGTGAAACCAAACCATACCAAACCAAACCAAACCAAACCAAAGAATGAACAGCTTCTTCCTTTCTGGAAAAAAACAACAGCAGCCATCAAGACATATTTTTGGCAAAATAATCAAAATACAGAAAATGTAAGTAGATCACATTGACATTCTGCTATTTTTAAAGAATTTATTTCAGACCTAAGGCAATATACTCTAGGGGAAATATCTAAGCATCTCTGACTGAGTCTGCCTGAATAACTACAAGGAGAGGAATTATCAGGAGCACACAAACTTGAACGTGCTGTGCAGATGACCAGGGATACTATCATGGGTCTGATGAGTTACTTGCTACTAGTAATCAGATTTTAATTCTTGACATAGGCACTTGTCACTTTTCCTGAAGGGTAAAGGTCAACAAGTATAAAAAAATNCAAATGTCACCTCCTCTGTGGCTCACTTGACCTTACTGTCAGATTTTTTCCATGAACAATTGCTAGCATTTTTTTCTCGTAATATGCTCTTAGAATCCTTCAAAAGCTCAGTGGCAAATGCATCTAAATGTGCATGGTAGTGGAATAATACCTTCTTTTGAAAACCATCTTCCATAGAAATCCCTCTCAGAATTAAAACTGAAAAAAAGAAAAAGAAAACCCACCTCAAACTAAATGCTCAGCTAAGACTAAGATTGCATCACAGCTGTTATTTCCGTGTTTTATTAACAATAGCTTTTCTCCCTACAGCCAACTACTCTTTCTCTAGCTTGGAAACATCTACTATTGAAAGATGGTCATTTCTGTCTTTGAAACCAAGGGCCAAACAGCAGCAGTTAACCCTTTGGCAGGAAGCCCATGAGGTCCAGTCTATTAAGACATCCAAGCTAGACCCATTATTCTTTGTTCTTGCTCTACAAAAAGAAGAAACTGCAGGCTGTGTGCACTAGGTGTGACACAGCCTTCTCCCACCTATGTGCCAAAACACTCTGCTGTTCATTTCCCACATGCTTCAGAGTAGACAGTGTTGTGGGGTCATTCAGAGAAAGCAAACCTGTCAGGTGGGAAAGTTGTCTGAGTACTCTTCATACCCTCTTCTGATTCTTTTTCTGCATTTTTCATTGCAGTAGCTGAACACTTCTCAGTACTGTAGGAAGAGATGCGTTGAACTTTTTTTCCACTCCTATCCAGTGTATAGAGAGCAAG
>VYZQ01038658.1:2933-26963 GCA_013400655.1 Mystacornis crossleyi
TTCCTATAGAAAGAGAATTTGCAGGCAGTGCGTATAATATCTACGTGCACATATGTGCCCCTTTTGGTGAATAAAGACATTATGATGACAGTTGATATACTTGGCTTTGATTTGGCAATGGAATCTGCAGATCTCTACTCTCATTTAGAGTTTTCAATTTTGAGAATTACTGTAGTGGACAGTTGGTCACAGTGCAGATATTACGACTTTAAAATCCAGATCTTCAGCATTAGTCTGAAACTTTTGGTCCAGTTCTAATCCAGATTTTTAGCTACTATGCTCATACTAAGTACTACATTTGAGATAGAAATTTGCAAANTATTTCACTCGTGTTTCATGCAGGCTCTTACTGAGAACTCTTGTCTGGTATTGCCAAAGCTCAAAAGCAGGAATAACACGTTGAACATATGAAGTAAAATAATCAGTGGTTTGGGCATGCTGTTGGGCTTTAAGAATGTTATTTGTGGATGCAATGTACTCTGTCATTTCCCTGTGGCTTGACCATCACACTTGAACTATAGGGAAAGAAAATCCCCAGGAATGAAGAAGAATCTGATGCATTTTTGAAAGGAAGTAAGGCTGAGGTCTTCTTATTGGGCAATATAGTAAATTTATAAATCTCTTATTTCCTCTCTTGTTCCAGTTCAGTGCAAAGTGTACTTCTGGAAAATTATATGGAATAATGCATCCAAAGATGTACAAAACTTAACCAGGGTTCTTTTGCTGTGCCCTTGAACCCTTAGCCCTGGGCATCAGGAAAGATATCTATTCTGTGTGCTCAGAGCATGAGCAAAGAGGATTGCTGTGAGTACTTAATCAGGACATGGTAGGTGATAGCAATTAGTTTCTGGGAGGTTAGACTAGAAACGTCTTCACTCCTAGCAAGGAATTCAGAGCAGTGTAGCTCCAATTTTCCTGTTGCTGAAATGTTGAGTGTCAGATTGATGTGGTGTTTGCATTGCTATAGATACATGAGCGTGCAAGTGCTGGATTCTCTCTCCTTCTCCTTTCTGAGGTGAACTTGAGAAAAGTGCTGCTTCTTTCTGACCCTGGTCACCATCTCTCAAGGTGTATCAAAAGCATGCAGAAGTGGCACCTGGGCAAAAGGTTTAATGGTGGCCTTGGCAGTGCTGAGTTAATGGTTGGACTCAGTGATCTTGAAGGTCTTTTCCAACCTAAACCGTTCTATGAAAATTGGGAAGGAGATATTGGAACATAAAAACTTTGAATTTATATATCTCTGGAATGTTCTTCACACCAATTATGTAAAACTTTCATCTTTAGTTGTGCCATCTTGGCCTGAATTAAACTGGGTTCTACATGGTAAGGTACTGTACCAGTCAAACACTGAAGAGATTAAGCCAGCTGAAGAGAGAGTGGTGTACACTGCCCACTAAATGACATGATTAGCATTAAAGAGCAAGACTGTATTTATTAGGGAAGTATTAGACAGTAAAGACATTAAAAATTGTGCTGGCGGTTGGGAAAAACCCTGTGCCAAGGCAGTGTTTTTATATTTCACCACCTTACTTCCTACATGAATAAAACACAAGTCTGCACAAGGAAAAATAGTGGAATAGAAGAAGGGGCAAAAAACCCAAACCAAATCAAAACCAAACAACAACATAAAACCACCCTTAAACCAACACCACCCACCTCCCCCCCAAATTTGGCCTGGGCATATGCCTGAAAGCCTAGAAACAGGCAGGCCAAACTAGAAGTATTTCAGTCACCACCAATATCATAGGAACAAAATGAGACAGTGGCTGATCTAATAGCACATTAGTTAGAAAACCAGAAATTATGGAAAACATATATTTTTATGTTGTAGAGAACACATACCACATTCAGCATTCATGCCAATAGGTGTAAGAAAATTAACTCTATCCCAGCCAAACACAGTAGAGCGTGTGTCTCACTTTGGAAGAAGTTAGTTTATGCTATATCATAGTGGAAAAACACAGAAAGTCAAAGAGTAAAATTATTTTATTTTTCAAGATATAGAGGAACCCTTTAAACTCAGTCACTTTCTGCAAAAGCTTACTGACTTCATTCTTTGTACCATTCCTCACTGTGTAATGATTTGCTTCAGTTCCAACCGAGCTGAAATTAAGCCTCTGTCTTCCCCTGAAGCTTTGTTTTCACAAAGTCTGTAATTGCAATTAAATTTAAACCACGTACATTTGTATGTGTATCCTTGTGAAGCCTCCTCTCTAGCACTGGCATACACCTAGAACTGCTGACATCTGCTGAGGATCTTGGCTGATATGGCAGCCAGATTTTGGTTGTATTTTTGGTTATTCTTTGCTAATTCTGAAGTAGTCCAGAGGCAGGCTTTGTGACGGTGCTCTTTAGAGAGTAAAACAGGGGCATGACTGAAGGTATGTGCTAATAAATTATGTAAAGTATGTGCAGCCACTTCTAATTTGGGAATATGCAGTTTACTCACCCTTTGTTTAGGGTTTCAGGGCTTGATATCTTAGAGTCCAACCAAAGTAATTACATTTTGCCAATCAGCCTCGATAGTTGATTTATTTACCTTATGAATTTTATGGTAAGATTCAAGGGGAGCAAGAGGGAATGGGTCTATGTTGCACTAAATTCTGCTGATGTTCAGTAAGGTGCTCTTTGCTGCTTTTCACAGCATTGCTGTGGACTTTTAAACAGTTGAAGGATTCCTGTTCCAGGGAGGTTTGGGTTCGAATAGTGAATTAGTCCCTCATCGTAGTTACAAAAGTGTCTGTTTGTTAGAGCTCTCCAAATTCCTTTCAGATGAAAGATGCTAATAGATGTAAGATAATGTGTACATGCAAGAATGTCGTCATTAATAAATATTGAAGAAAAAAAAGCTCTCTGTGAACTATGTAACATAACACCAATGAGTATTTAATCTGCTTTTTAAATTGAATTTTCAGCTTAAAGAGGGAAACTTTTCTTCTTGTCTGAAAAATTAAAATAGAAAAATGAATATTGAAATGTATTGGCTTGGGATTTTCAACGCAGTTTAAATAACTAATTAAGAAAAAGTTGCAGGGAGGAAAAACATTAAAATATGCAATAATTTATTTTTAATAAGTGTAAAACAGATTATTTTAATTACCGCATCTTTAAAAATATGGGGTAAATAAAATGCCTTAAATTGTCATTCATAGAGATTTGGAACTGAAGTGTAGAGATTAAAGCCTTTTATCAGTAGATGTAGACAAAAGACTTAATGAATAACGAACACAGAAATTAACTGAAATGACAGCTACATATTTTTTTGCTTGATTTCCCATGTCCAGAGATGTTTTTTTCCCTTCTTTGGTTTTGCTTTAAGAATAAGGTGCTAGCCAGGTGAGGTTTCATGGTATCTTCTGTATCACTATTTTCTTCATTTAAATCTTTACAACTGCTTTTAAATATACCTCCTTGCCTTTAGAATAGCAGCTACCTGGTGGACCTCTTCTGCTGCACAAGGACTTGAGGGTAGATTCTAGTCTATATAATATTTTTACACTTAATTTTCAGTCACACAGGTTTCCATTGAAATCTTTGTAAGCAATGGTGCCAAAATCACCTAACGCCAATGAAGCTTTGGCAAAGGCTGCACACCGTGGCTGGAGTTAATATTTTATTTTACTACAAAAATGTTGGGTCCAAGTGCTCCCTATTTATTGTGCAGCTTTTTCCGAGGGGTTTCCAGGAGCCATTGGGCTGTCTGTCAGTGCATGAACTCTGTTCTCTGGACCATGGTGTCTCTTGGAGAGCTCGGTCTGGTAGTGAAAATTTCTCCCTTTTGATGCAACAAATTCCATGCAGAAACAGAGCACAACAGAGCCACATTCGCTGTGTTATGTCAAGTGGGGGTAAGGTTCCCTTCTCTGTGCAAGCACATGCTTTTTGTGGGCTTGCTCAAAACCATCTAAAGGACATGCACTCTGTGTTACTTGCCTTGTGTTTGCCCAAAAGCAGAGTCTGACCCTGAAGTGCTGTATTTGTCCTGGTTGTTATAAGCTTGTAGGCTCATTGTGCATAAATGAGTAATTGTCCTTTAGAGGCCTGGGCTCTAGTTCACCCTGTTAGGGCTGCTGAGCCAACACACATAGAAAGAGCTGTACTTTGGCATCGTCCCAGAAAGTTAGAGGTCGTGAGCCAAAAACCCCAGGAAAGCCCTTCGGCTTTCCCGTCAGCCCGGTGTGCTGGAGTTCAGAGCTGCTGATCTCACCTGGAACAGGACAGCAGCAGGAAGGTGGGGGAAGGGACAGCTCTTTCCAGGGAAGGAGTGTACAAGCTCTCCAATTCTTCCAGCAGCCAGGGAAGATGTCCTGCCATCAAGCAGGAAAACAGGTCATCTTTTGCCTCGAGTTTTGATGAGAAATGTTTGTACTCCTGTTGGCTTGTTCTATTATGCATCTGACTTTCCTGCTTCTTTAAGGGGGAGAAGATATGCCAAGAAACCTCTGTCAGTAAGCCAGAATAGTTCTGTCATGTCTTCCTCTCATTTTAGCACTACAGCTATTCTTTTAAGTGGGGAAAAATAACTTGGGAGTCCCTGGCAATTTTGCTGTTTTTTAAGGAAACATGAAAGACAGGAGGATTTGGCCCAATAGTAGCTGAAAGCACTCAGGCCCTGCCAGGGTTTAATTCCTTGTGAACTCTGACCTGGAATGAATACAACATATGGGCTGCTGTTCCTCTATAATTAAGCATCCCTTTTTCCTGTGTGGGATTTTCTCCCCCCTCTGCCGCCCCGTTTGTTTCTGTTAAACCTGGCTGAGTGGTTTATCCTTTATAACTGGTATCCCTGCAAGGGAGAGGCTCTCACTGTTTTTACAGGCCTCTCCAGACTCCCACTAGAAGGTACTGGAGGTTTGCCTTCGCTAGCATTGGTGATGTTGCTGGTTTTGGATCCCAAGGCCTCCAGTTCACACCCCCCCAGTCGAGTTAGATTCCTCACAAAGTAAAAAAGGCACTCCTCGGATTAAAGGGACTGACTGAATGCTGCTGTGTAGACCACTAATGTGTTACAAGGGTACTCGGCTCCTTAGCAGGAACTGCAGAGTGCTGCTAGGGGACTTCTCAGGCACTGTTACTTAGAAATTACGTGGTGCTACACCAGCTCTGGGACTTGTAGATTTGCATTCACTCTGCAGCTTCATTAAAAATTTTAACTGGGACATATTTAGACTACTCAAGCTGCTTCTATAGAGTTGATTATTTTGTCTTGTCCTTAGAAAACAGCTTATCCTTGTGAAAATAACATATAAATTGTACTATTATATTTAGTGCTGCAAGCTTTGCTGTTGCTGTTTAGTTTTCTTTTCCTTTTGAAGCTGTGGAATTACTGACAAATAATGTCTTCTGACTTAAAATCCACTGTAGGAAGAACATATTCTCTGTCTTTCCATTTTTCTCAGTGAATCCTATGAACCTCTGTTATTAGCATGGTTGTTACCTAGAGAATGAAGAAAAGAGAGAAAGGATATTTCTGTGAGTAAGACACAAAATGTTTCAGACCTGCCATTTCATCCAGAGGAAGTATTAAATTCTTGTGCACCTCCACGCTATCTATAAAGAGCATGTAGTAAGATCTGCTCATTCTGGAGCATTGTTTGTGTCTTAATTTGTTGAAGAAAACCACTTCTTTCCTAAGGAAGCTTTTCTAGAAATACAAATGCCACTCTCATGAGCACAGGTGTTTTGTGGTTTTCTGAATTTTTTTGCAAAACACTCTCCTTATGGGGAGTTGTGGTCAAGAATCTATGATTTAGTTGTCAGTATTGAACTGCAAAAAATATATATATTGTATAAATATTTCTTTTTCTAGCACTTGTGTGTCCAGAAAAACCTCTCTAAACACAGGAGCAAGTAAATTTTGCACATTATTCCGTTCACTTCCATTTTACATTTGAAAAATCCAGTTTATCTGAAATTGGATAAAGCTGCCACAGCATTTTTAGTCTATGATGGCATTTGAGACTTAATTTCTTATGTGAAAGCACTGTTAGTTTCTGTGGAATTCTGCAGGTGCTCTGTATTTGTGAGATTCAGGAGGTCTTACATTTAGAGATGCTTGTTACAGTCAGTTTCATGCAAAGCCTACAGTAAAGCCATCTGTCAATTAAAGAATATGCCTCACCAGTTCATCCTTTTCAAGTTTCCTATGTGTATGTTTAAACAAACAAACAAACAAAAAGGATAAGCCTAAATGCNAAAAAAAAGTATAAGCCTAAATGCTGTTTGCTCTCTTTTATTGTAACCTGGGAGCAGTAGGAAATTATTTCCACACTTGATATAGCTCAGCCTTCATAAGGAAGGCAATGAAGAATAAACTATGCACCAGAGCATAAGACAGCTTAAACTTGCAATACCAAGTAGAAGCTTTTCTGCGAAAAAGACCCTGAGTTGTTTCCACGGATTTTTGAACAAGCTTTTTAGGTTTATTTTGTTGCCTTTACATTTTGTTCTAATTCTGTGTGCTGGAAATCTAATTTGGAGTTGCATGAAGGCTGTGACTGAGTAAGATGACTGGGGATAAAGTTGTGACTTTACCTCTTCTTTGGGAATGGCCATCTTTCCTGATACTGCAGTAATGTTTGTTATCCTGTCTGAGGAATGGAGGAGCCATGGAAGTTGTTTAACATCTTACATTTGATTGAGGAGTGGGTGTATAGGGCTTTTTTGCAGGAAGAGGGGATTTGTGTTGTGTGGATTTTTTTTTTTTCCCTTTTCTTTTTAAGTTACCTGTAATGTGTATCATGGACCAAGTAAGGGTTGAATAACATTTGCTGTGGCCAAGAAATCACTAAAGACTTTTTTCCCTTGTCTGCTTTGAAGCCACCTATTTCTCTTCCCCTAGTTGCTAGAATTGATTAACTTTTACCCTTTACTCTGTAGTTATACACTGTAGGTTAACTTTTCTGTCACAGAAGGCCTAACAGTAATTCCCATGTGGTTATGAGCTTTTATATCATAGGAACTGCAATTATTTAATGGCATTAAAAAAAAAAAAAAACAAATACAGCATTTACTAACCAATTTGCTTTGCAATGGATTTGGGACAGCACTAAACTCTTTGCAAGAATCACACTTGTTGAACCAGTTTAAAGTATGTTTAAGACAAGCCAGCTAGTTTTGAATAAATACCTGTTGATTATTTTTGAGAAAATACTCACTGCTTCTTTTCTCTAATATATTTAGGTGTTGCTAATTTCTCTCCTTGCATCTGGAAGAACTTCCATCTGCATTTCTGGTGGCTGCCATAGGGTGGTGCCAGGCCATCAGTATATACAGTACAAGACAATGGTTTGGGCTTTGAACAGATCAAAAACCAAACGAGCTTTAAAATCTGATCTCAAATAATTCACAGTGCAAATAAATGAAGCAGCCAGTGCAAATAGTTACTTTGATGCATTTTTTTTTTATACTTAGAAAAAAGGAAAGGTCTGTCTGGTACATATTTCTTTTTGTGTGCCTGTTTGTGTGTGTGTGTGTATACATATATAGGCATACACGTATATGTGCATGCATGTGTATAAAGTTTGACCTGAAATGTGTTTTTGCCCTAAGGGTAATGATGCCTTGTTTTTGATCCCATTGTACTAATGTGGCTTAATTAATAGCCCTCTTAGCATCTCTGCTAATGTTCAGGCTTTTTTTTGCTTGTGTGTGTATTTATTACAGACCTGCTAAGTGTTAAAGCTGACTGGAGACAAATGATAGATTTGCAACTTTAGAGAAACAATATCTATCTAATGCATGTTTAAGGAAGACTAATTTATTGCCTTAAACTCAGCTCACAATTGACTGCCCAAAGAAAGCAATGAAATATTCATATTTTAGAGTCATGTTTGAAATATCTCCTGCCTATCTGGTTCAAAAATCTATATTATATTAATTATACAGACATACCAATTTATTCTTTGAGCTATCTAAATCAGTTTCTGAAGTATTTGGTTTATAATAACTGAGGAGAAGAAATTAGGCCTGTAGTTAGTGAGAGGGATGTACAAATATTTATTGAATATCACATTTGAAAAGGCTACTGTCTGTGTAAGTTAAAATAATAATAGTTGAAAATGAAAAAAAGAATATTATTGGCAGTAGATTACATAGATCAAGTCTAAAATGCTTGATTTCACATTTCTGTTTATGTTCACATTTAATAAAGAGGTTGAAGGTTTATATTTATGGAAGCATTATCTTTAGTGAGGAAAAAAATTGACATTCACAACTCATTTGCTCTTGAACACCTTTTGTTAATGTATGAAATGAAATGCAGCATGTGGCCTGGCAACAGAACAAGCTAAAATTAAAAATGATTTAACTTACATGCATTTGTAGAGCTTTGGAGTTACATGGAGAAAAACAAAGTAATTCTTCTGACAAAGCCTAGATGATGCTGTATTCTTTGCCAGGTAGTGGCAACTTGAAAAACACAAACAAGCAAAAAACTCCCCCCAAAAAATCCAAACCCAAAGCAAATAACAAAATGCCCCCCAAACCCTACCCCACAATGCTGCTTTCTTTCTAATTTAAAAATAGAGCTAACCTAAAGAGAGCCTATTGAGTTGAATAATTTTAAATTTGTGTGAATAACTTTGGACAATTGACATAAATAACCAACAACAGCCAAACATCGATCCTTTGTGAATCAGACTTTTACCACACTAATTTTCCCCTCACTGAATGGGAATAAGACCCACTTGTATCTGAGACGATGCTGTGAGTGACATTTTGAGGCTAAAAGCCTCTAAAATATTTGTAATAATTTAGATAGTGATTATCCTGTCTAGACCTTTTACTCTTTAATAGACTTTCATTTAAATGTTGGACCTTTTTTTTTTTTTTTTCCCTGACTGTAAATCAGTGGGAAATGTGCAGATTTGGACTCTCTGAAGTTTTATTTGAGAATGTTTTCTTAAAGCATTCCAAAACACTGANTGACTGTAAATCAGTGGCAAATGTGCAGATTTGGACTCTCTGAAGTTTTATTTGAGAATGTTTTCTTAAAGCATTCCAAAACACTGAAATCCTGGAATGGCAAGGGAAAAAAAAATTCAAGCCAGAGGTAAAATCAAAAATTATTTATGGAGCGTTTTGTCTCTAATCCTAAAACTGAAAGTACTAGTGGCAGCAGTGATGAGCTTAGCTGCTTCTTGTGCCTAATGCTTCTCGTGAAGTCAAATTTGATTGACATTTCATCATAAATTTCTATTCCATGTAACAAATATTTCTTTTTCTCCGTTTGTAAGAGCCTTTTTAAGATGCTTCCTTAAAACAATGTAACAGTCATTTGCAGCTTTTATGGCATCTAAATCTATGCCTTTCTGCTGGCTTGGTTCTACTGACATTTTAACATTGTTAATAATCACTGGCCATTTGTGTGTGCTGCGTAAAGGCATAATGTGCTTTTATATAAAACACTGTTATGAGGGCTCATTATCTCGTGAGGCAGCAGTTATAATGAAAATTAAACAATTGCAAACTTGCTTTGCCAAGTGTTTTTTAAATAAATTTAGCCGGGCTGCTTCACAGCTCCTACCTGATTCTGCGGGGTTATACATCAGAACTGCTGGAGAGTTGCACGCATAAATTCCTTCATGCAGTGGTGAGAGCTGTGCGCAGCCCGCTCTGCCGTGCTCTGCTAAAGCTGAGCAGGAAATGCTCGTTTCACAGGCAACGTCCTAGCAGGGCATGAAATAAGTGTAAACCTTTGAAAGGAGTCTCCGTGGTATTGATGGTTAAATGGATGTTACAAATGACCTTTTACTCACAGGTAGCCACAGAAGTATTAGATCGGCAGACTGCAAGCTACTCCTGCTGTTTTGGAAACCACTGGCTATCTACAGCCGTGTGGTTAAAAATTACCAAATTAGCTGCACTTCTCAGGCTAAGAAAGGGTTGAGAATGTAAATAGGGGTTATTCAGTGTTTTGTTTATAGACTGCAAAGTTTTACTAAATGCTATGCATAATGGACATAATTTTTTACAACTTCTTCAGTGTTTTTGCATAAAATTATTTGAATGGAAAGTACTTTAATAGTAAAGTAAATGTATGATGAGGAAACCAGGTAGGCTTCTCCATCGTGTCTGCATTTTAGCAGAGTTGGTCTAGCTGAGGATCTGGACATCTGTAATTCACTTCTAAAATGACTGTTGCTTAGCTAGCCAGGGCAACTTGTGTCGTTTCTGACATGCTTCCCTTCTGTTATGTATGCAATCACATTTGTCCTTATAGGACTTGTAATCAACTGCTCCTCTCTCTTTTATTTTAATGCAGCACTTAGAGGCAGATTATTCCAGTACTACAGTAGTAAGAGAACTCAAATTTCCATTTTCCTTTTTTTTCCTTTTTGCACACGTTTAATTTTGAAAGCTACAGTGGCATGAAACAATAATTCGGAGAGGCTCTGTCTCAAATTACCTTTCTTCATTAAAAAATAAAATAAAATAACCAGGAGGTCCAGCACGATATGTCACTAAGTCACACAGTAAGAGGGACCATCAAAGAATGGTGGGAATTATCACAGCAGCTTGCTCCTTGTTAGAAGCATTTACCTCGTGACCCTTTCATTTGCCTACTGCCACTTTAGTTTAAGAGTGACAACACTGTATAGCACTCTGCACTTTCCACCTCCCCCCCCTTGCCCTTTCCCTTAGCACCAGATGCCTTTGTAAAGCAGCCTCGTGAAGGAGTGAACAAAACCTTGTGGGATAAGTCTGACACTGGAAGTTAATGATTATCAGTCGAAACAAAACACTTGTTTACATGTTGTAGTCATTAGAGGTTCCAGTCAGTCATACCTCGGCTGGGATTCCTGCCAAATGTTTTGAGGGTTCTTTCACAAGCTGTGCAGTTTTGTAAATACAAAAGCACTCTTATTAAGCCTTTTTAGTATTAGACTGTGCAATTAAGACTACGGGTAATTAGATTCCTTTATTTGGAGTAGAATGGTCCAAGATACACACACACACCACACACACACACACACACACAACTTTCTTAGCCACAGGATACCATCATATCTCTCTTTGGCTGTTCCATTACAGATCAATGACTAAGAGAAACTCTCCTGTATTGTGCACATTTTTTTCTTTATTAAAAATTGTGCTCAAATCTTGGGGCGGTATGGATTTTTCCTCACCTTATTGTCAGCACCTCTGTTGGAGCCATAAAACTTTCTTTTTGATTAGCTTGTCTCAATTTGCTGGAAACTTTTTGCTTACATCTCTCTTAGTATTGCTGGCTTTTCATTTCAGCCTTATTACATCTAGGATTAAGGAGGTGACTTGACTATGAAGGAATTTAGGAAAACTTCCAGTAAGCTAAGGATGATTTTAAGTTAATTGCAAGATAACAGAGTTGTAGAAAAGAATGTTTCTTTTAACACCTGTGAATTAGTCCATACCTGAATAAATAAATGATCCCTTTGGTATTTGAAGTTGATATAAACCAGCTCAAATTTCAACATTTTCTTGTAAACACTCAAATCATGCAAAAATGCATCTAACACAAATAATTGTGTGAGCTGATGAACCTGTTTCACGTACCCTTCTGCTCAGGGAGCATTCTCTGCATTGAGCACGATGGTAAATTATTTAAGATTTGGGAGGCCATTTTTTGTAACTGTGAATTGTAAGACAACTGAATCATCCATACATATTTTATCTCTATTTTTTTCTTTGCCAGACAAGATATCCGTTTTAGTTGCTCCAGTGCAGGACTGCTCGCTTTGACATTTCCCGGTTGTCTGTAGTGCTAGGCAATAATTAAATATCAGGTGCATAAGCTGCTCTTTAATTTGACATGTGTGCTCCAGGCAATAAACACATGCAGTGCAACGTGGGAGTGTAATTGCTAAGGAATAAAATCTTGTACCAAGTGAGATCATTGTATCAGGTACTGTGTGACAGCTCATTTGATCATTATGCCCAGGCTAAAGAGGTTGCCTAATTAGTTTCCATTAAAACTCACCCTTTAATCAGGAATTATTCTTGCATAAAGAATGTCACTTGGTCCAGATGAATGAACAATGGTTCCCCCTTGAGATTCAACTATCTGTTACACTTGGGATGCCATATGTCTTTTCAAACAATTCAGCTACCACAGTACTCTGTGAATCTGGATCTCGCAGCACTATGTGGTATTTGCATTTCCTCGATACCAGCTCGTGTTCTGTAGAAAAATCACAATGGTGTTCTGTATATACTTCATTGAGTCAGAGGAACTATGTTCAAGGAGCACAAACTGTGTTGTAAACACACAAATGACAAATGGGCCTCTCTTAACTAATGTGGCTTAGTTGTTGTATATATTTCATTAGTGAGATGCATAGCATATGTGCTATTACCTGGAGCTAGACTTTGCTTTCTCACCTAGAAATGCCAAGGTTCATCTAAATTTAATATTTTGAAGAGAAATAACTCCCTAGCTTGCTTTCTTCTTGTGACAATAGCTTTGTCATCTGAAGCTGATCACAGAAGTAGCTGCGCTTTCTTTTTTTCTCTCCTCCCCAAAAAATATCTTTTGAGTGCCTTCCCCTTGCTCCCACAAGACGTGAGGTTTGGCACATTACTGGGTTCATGCACATAAGGGGAGCTTAGTTGTTGGGTATGTTTCAATCTGAGCCATTTCTGCAAATTCCAAGTTGTCCAACTGAGCTGACTCTTCTGCCACGTGGAAACTGCTGTGAGTGACTCTTTTGAGCTTTCCAGAACCTGGTCCTTGGGAGAGGCTTCCCCCTTGTGGCTGTACAGATTGTGGTAGGCCAGGTGGAGAGAAAGAGCCTTTCAAGTCAAAGCTCAGCACTTGCAGTCAGTGGCCTCATTCAACTCCTGCTGTACAGATGTGAACTGATTTAGTAATGTTTGAAAAATGCCATGGGTGGGTGTGGCAGTTTGAAGTCAAGTGACAGCAAGAACAGCTTGGTGCTCTTCCTTTCCCCACAGGTGTCCTGCGACAGTGACCTGAGCTTCCCCTCTGTAGAGGAGGGATGATCCTACAACATGTCGATGTCTGCATTGACTATCTGCCAAAGGCATCCAAACATCTTCTAATCAAGTGGTTTATGAGGCACCCAGATATACAGGTGTCATGGGTTAGCACAGTTTGGAGTTTTAGTTAAGTAAAAAAATATTCCACCAACCAAGGAAGTGATGTTTGTTGCAAAGAGCTGTTGTAACTTCCTTCAGAACCTGACAGAACCAATCAATTGACTAATTTGAATATTGACAGCTCTATTAAGCCACTCAGAAGCTGGTTACGCCTCTGTAAAAACATAATTTAAAGACATACAAGGTGGGAATCTTTTTCTTGCTTTTCCAGCGTTGGCACAGGTAACTGAGGGCCTGCTCAGCCCGGTGGGCTGGGCTGGCCCGGCTGGGCCTGGCTGGGCCCTGCCTGCCTTGAACCTGTGGGGCCGGGCCTGCCGGGCCATGACCCTGCTCCGTCTCGGCCTGATGGGGACCCACAGCCCCTCTCGGCTCAGCTTAGCAAGATCCTAGCCACTCTGACTCTGTGCTGGCCGGGCCTGGCCCCCTTGGCCCTGCAGGGCCGGGCCATGGCCCCCGGCTCTGTTCAGGCTGACATGCCCCCCCTCCCACTGCGCCCCCTTCCCTCCAGTCCGGCCGTGGAGATGAAACTTTACACTGAGACCAGCTCTGGCCGCCACTTGGCAGAAACAGATAAACTCCAGCTGCAAGGGCACGGGAAGATTAACCCCTCAAGTGCTGTAAGTTCCTCAGAGAGATGAAACCTGCAAACACCAATCCTTTCCCAGGTCAGAGGGAAAGGGAAAGGCAAAGGCACATAAATAGACACCGTGATTAGTGACACCTAAGTCAGTGAAGAAGAAAGAGCTGAAGTCCAGAGAGAAGAGATAGAGGAGATGCTAGTAAGCTGAAATTCTTTTGTAAAGCTATGGTGATGGACTAAGATATATCAGAGATTCCCTTGTAATTTTGTGATAAGCATGGAGGGAAGAGCATTCAGCTGTCATCACGAGCAAAATGCCTGTGCTGAAATAAGTAAATGTTGAAGTAGCTGTGATCCACTGAGAAGCCTGAACAGAGAGAGTTAGTGATGAGGTGAAGACCCTTTGCTCCCACAGAAGAAAAAGAAGAAAACCTCTGTTCCTAGAGATGAAGAGGATCCTAGAGATAGATGAAGAGAATCTTGGCTTTTGAACAGCTCATCCTTAAATAATACCCCATTAGCTAAGATTGAACCCTTGAAAACAGTTGTGGGGAATACTGTAATTGAAAGAAGCGACTCACATGTGCCAACAGAAAACCATCCCGTGTGGCTGTTGTGCTGTGACGTTGATGCCATGAGAAGACTGTTCTTGTGGAGAAGCTCCATAGCATGAACAAAAAGAGACTCCTCTCCCTAAATGAACTGATGAAAGACTATTATAGATGTGGTAAACTGACTGAAATAATCCCAAATTTGTGTCTTTATATTGTAAGTGGAAGGAGGGAGGAGGATGCGGGGAGGAGAAGTGTTCTGAAGGTTTATATTGACCAAAATCATAGTCTGCTATCCTTTGTGTGAGCTGGGTAAAAGGGGGAGGTGCTGGAGGGAAAAGGTTTTTTTTTGCTTTAATTCCTTGTTATTCCTTTTTACTTTTTAGTTCTATTACTAAACTTCTTTAATATTCTTTAAGTTTGGTGCCTGCTTTGCATTTCTCCTAATTCTTATCTCACAGAAAGTAAAGAATTGTGAACAAGTCCACTACATGAAATTGGTGTTTCTGCCCGGTTTCGAACCAAACCCGCTATAAAAGAGTGGAAAATGTGAACAAATCCACTACAGCAGGTCTCAAAAATACCTCCCTAAATGTTTTTGTAGCTCAGACTGTTGCAGACCCTTATTGTGTCAGGAGGAATGTAAAAATCTTTTGTGGGCTTTGTGCACCTGGAGGCAATGTCTTCTACAGAAACAACAGCAACCCAAGGTTTTAGGAAAGATTGCTGCAAACATTAAGAAAATATCATTCAGGATACCTGCTCTAGGTTCGTATTTGGCAAATCTGAATGCTCTAACCTTCATACTTAAACTCAACATATTTGAGCTTTTACGCTGCAAGTGTATTCAAGGCAATGGAAGGATGTTGGTGCAAGATGGAATTCAAATCCTTAATATTTCTTGCTGCTACTGCTCTGAGTGCCCCCATTCTCCATATCCAATGTACGACGTGTCACAGCCACAGTGAATGAAGCAGACAGGAAAGTGTCTAAAGCACATCATTAACATGTAGAATAAGGAGAAGAGAAATGGTTTGATGATCTAATGTGACTCTAAATAGCAGAGGTTTTTAATTTACTGGTTTTTATACCTTGAGCTACATGTCTAGGAAAATTAGTATTCTGTGTTGTCTAAGAACTGTCCACCTTTACCTAAGACATTCTTTGTAGTTGTGGTCAATTTCTGATACATCAGAGGAAGATAAAGAAGAAAGAATAAAAGCTTCTTTGAGCACAGAAACTGAATTCTGATCTCCTCTGGCTTCCTCTGGATAATCCATACTATTTTGACATTCGCGCGTACATTTTACACTCCCTTCTAATATTTTCAGCAAACATATTCTTACTTCTCTTTCATGTTCTCAAGGCCATTCCTGATTTCTTTCCACGTCCCCAGATTGTATTTGCCCAGGCTTCTGGAGAAATCTGTTGCGTCTGATTCAGTTACAGACATCGACTGGTGTCAGTTGCTGTCTCTTGACTATTAGTCAAGGAGGATTTTTTGCATCTTAGTTACTTCAAACCCAACAAATGCCTAGAGGGGCTCCATGATGATGATTTATGCAAATACTTTAGTGAAGCTCCTAGATGGTATCCAGACTGCTCTGGTGGTGTGCAGTGATAAAGATCAATTATTGCTAGAACGATCTGAATTATCTGGCTATGATATCTTTATTTTTGAAGAGGTTATTGATAGCTCCAAAGCAAGGTGATATATCTAGTAATCACGAATGAAGTGACTTCTCCAGTTCTGCAGGCCTCTCTCTTGGAAATCTGTGTGCTGAAGAACACACACAATCTTTGCAGCTTATTGACCTTAGAGAAATCCTTGGGCAATAAAAATGAGGAATTAAAACTTACATTAAATATCTTAAGTTAAAGCAATTGTAAGTTTAGTAGTATAATGGGGAAGTAAAAATGCTGAATTAATAATGGGCAAATTTACATTAGTAATAATAGTGGTATTATTTGGTACAAAGCGCAGCCTGTCCAAGAGGTGAGTTTTGTTTTGTCTTGAATCAGGTTAACCTCTTTAGCCAATCAGATTTTGTGCTAATCATCGTGGTTTATATTATTGAGATCCTCAATGTAATCACTTGTATTTTCCCTAACAACTAAGGTTTTTCATTATAACAATGAATTCTACAAGTTATTTATAATATGTTGTTAAAAAAAATTAAAAAAGAACAACTTGAAATTGCAGTTTTAAGAGTGTTAGACTTTAAAAGGAGTATTTTTGCAATTTTTATTCTCATAGGGGACAGGGGAACATCTGAAATCCCTCAGACTGTGTGTTCAGTGCAGTAGCTCTAGCATGGTCCCTTCCTCTTCCCTCTGTGTTTCCTCTGAAAAGAAAAATTCCTAATATTTCAAGCTTTTCTTCTGCAGATGTATTTTTATGACTGCAGTCTTGACTGTTGCCTGGTTTTTAGTCTTGTCATCGGCCCATGTCTTTCTCTGTGTTCTTTTCAAAAGTGGATAGACAACATAAAAAATTATTTCATCAGAGGGCATCCCACTGATTTATAATATTGAGACTCTTATTTAATTTTTGAACTTTCTGAAGATAACAAGATACTTCCTTTTTAAATGCAACGCCATAAATCAGAGTTCATTTTAGACTTGACCCAATTTTACCGAAAGGTTTATGAACTTAGCAAACTTGGCTCAAATATGGCTGAAAAGCTGCTCTGAGATGCATCACATTATCATTAAAATCTGGCTGTAGCCCTATTCTAATTAATAAGAATATCTAAATATCTTCAGTAGCAAGTTTAAACCATAAATGACCTAAGAAAAATACTTATTGCTATAAACAAATATAGGGGCTAACACCAGTTTTGGGTGACCATTCAGGGCTACTTTTACATTCTCTAAACCTGATTGCCAAGACCTAAATTTTATATCTTTTCCACAAAATGCATTTTCCCGTTACAAATACATATGTTTATCTATTATAAAGTGGGGACTATTTTTATTACTCTTGTTATTAATCCAAGTAATCTTTAGTGTTTCTATAAGAAATTCACTAGAGTGGAATCAAAACATTGTTCAGTATAGAATTAACCTTTCCTATATGCAAAAAGCAAACTAAACTGCATTCAATATAAACAGAGTAAAGACCGTCAGCATTACTCTATGTAATATCCTGATACTTTACAGCCCTTTTGGACCTGAACATATCGGCCATACTTCAGAAGCCTCCATAAACCTGTATAAATGTTTTCTTTTGCAATGATTTTTCAAAGTTTCCAGTAACAATCATTTATTGGTCTCTTGGGAGTTGTATTGGTCTCTTGTACTGCATGGACTGAATATTATCAAGGAAAGCAAACTGGTTTTATTTCTCTGAAGTGCTTTCTAGAAGAATTCTATTCAAAATGTACATGTTGGATCATATTCTGCCCCTTAGCTGTGGTATCTGATAAAACGCCATTGACTTTATTACCGTCCACTTTGACTCTGGCCTATGTCCATGTGCTCCAGGCTGCCAGTGTAACTAAGGAGGGAAGACTTGACCTGGGGTATGTTTTGCTTCAGAAAGAGCTGCATTATTTACCCTCAGTGAGGCAAGTACAGTAATCACATTATACACCCTAAGACAGAATGAGTCCTAGGGTCCTGTTTTAAAGTCCTCCCTTGCAAAGCTCCCCAGTAAGGTACTTCCCAGAACAGTCGGCACCTGCACGTGGACAACAGTGCTCAGCTTTAGGTCAGGAATGCTCAGGGTGTGGAACAAAAATTACTGTGCGGGGCGAGTCCTCCTATGGGAAAGAGAGGGGCTGGGCAGGGACACTGAGGTGCTGGACTCACTGGTTCCATACAGATGGAAAAGATGAGGGCAACAGTGGTCTTGCTACAGTGACGAGGACCGTGTGTCCTGATCCACCCCAGTGTCCCTGCTGGGGCTCTTGTAGGACTGAAAAGAAAATGTAGAAATAGGTTCAAGGACAGCAGCCATCCTCGACATGCAAGCTGATTGCCAGCCTAGGAAGCGGCCAAAATACTTTATATTTAGATCTGGCCAAAATTGCCCTCCACCTCTAAGAAATCTTGACTGGGGAAAAATCAAAAAAAACCTCTTTGGGTCTAGACATGTTTCTCCATTATTTCCTGGTGTAGTCTGGAAGACCTAGGTCTAATCTACATGAGAATAAAGAACTGAAGATGTTTTGCAAAAAATGTGAAATGGCATGCCATTTCCTAATTGCTGTCCCTGCGTGGCTGCTCTACCATGAAATAAACCCCATTTTGCTTTGGAGTAACTACTGTGGGAAAGACAATTTATTTTGACTCGAATATATTCCCAAAATTTTATCTGTGTATTTAGTTAATGCTTTCCAGCCATTCTCTCTTACCATGAAGTTAGAAGTTTGTGTTTTTGTTACTTTTGAAATGAATGCTGCTTTCAAAGTATGTCATTCTGGAAGAAACAGAAAATATACTGAAATTCAAGATAACTGTTAGAACTGGGACCAATCAATGTTTGTTTTTTGAAATATATAGATTTTAAAGCATTGACAGATCATCCTTAAACCCCAGTTAGTACAGCCAGAAGTATACTGAAAAATATAATTTTAACAAGATTATTATGTATTGATTTTTGTATTTGCTCTAAAAATATGGCAATTTTTAATGCGCTATTCCTTCATTTTTCAAATATAGTTCTCTAACTTTTTAAAAGGCCAACTTTCAGGGGAGCTTACATCTTAAGTTCAAGGAACAGTATGTATTTACAGCTGACTAAATTTTGAAAGCTTTTGCTGTTCATTCTTTCACACAGAACATTGAACACGTAGTATTCACAGCCCTCATGATAATAGGTTTTTTGGGACAAGGAAGGCATCTTTTTCTTGTTCCATCTGAGTTAATATGCCTGATTTAGTCACTTGAGAAATAAAGTTGGCATCTGCAACCTCTTGTTTAGAAGTTGTCTAGATCCCATCTTCTGTGATCTGCCAAGAGTGGTTATGAAGGGGTCTCTTTTGAGCTTTGAAGAAAAAGTATTTTTATTCACGTCTTAAACTTAGCTTAAAAGCAAGTGTCATATACTACTCTTATTTTTTTCCCATGTTTCGTAAAGGTACCAACTTCTAAAACAGTACAGATGTACATGTTAAATTGGATTGAGAAGTGAAGCAGAAGCACACAGATTTCACAAAGGAGACGTGGAAGATCTCTAATGATTTTCCTTAGGAAAAGAGGTACTAATATGAGTCCTAGAAAGTAGACTGTAAGCTTTCAGTGGCAAATAACTGGAAACATATTTTTAGGTTGGCCCAAAACACTGCAATAACTAATATCTGTTGGGAATAAAGGAAGGATCAATACGTGCAAGTACTTTGGTTATTTAAGCATTTGGTAGAGTGGTATGTTTCTCTTAAACCCCAAGAAGACGCTGTCATTATTTTACCTGGAAAATACTATAAATAAAAATTTATATGTATATATGTATGCTTAAAGAAAACCACAAATTTATGCACATCACAATTTTAATGCTTACTTATGTTGGCAAATTTTAAGAACTTGTTTGACATGCCTGCAGTTTGCATGTTATAGCTACAGAGTGCTTGGCTGGAAAGTTGAACCAGGAATAGCATCTAGGCTGGCTGCTGCCACAGTGCAAGAAGAAGTTGTGTGGGTACCAAACGGCCCTGCTGCCACCCCGTCACTGGCAGGTGGCCCCGGAAGGCTCCGGCTGGCTGATACTGCTGGAGAAGTTAAGAGCATGATGTGCTCTGTGGTTATGGTTGGCAGGTGGCAGCTGCACCTGCTCCTGGCAGCACAACTGGCACATGGATAGGCTCTCCCCTGGGACAGCCATGGCTCCCAGCCTCCTTGATAGGAGTAACTTAGTCCCTTCTTCTCAGGTTGGCAAATCTATTTCTGTCTACTTGAAAGAATTCCAAATTGTATTCACAATATAATGTCTTAACTTTTTATTATGTTTTGTTGAGATATGAACTGCCAGAGTGGGCTTTGAGGTGGGTTGGAAACTGGCTGCACCAAGAGGCTTAAAGGGTTGTCCATTCAGGGTCCAGCTGGTGGCATTCTTTAGCGTCAATAATTAATGGGTCAAGCTCTAATGTCTTTTTTTACTGCACTGGATGTGAGATGGAGTGTACCTGCACTCAGTTCATGAGTGTGTTGGGAGGCAAGTCCAGCAATCCAGAGCTACCTTGCCTTGCTGGATGATTGGGGCAACAGGAACCTCATGAAGTTCAACATGGCTTAATACAGAGTCCTGCACCTGGGATTACAGACTGCCCAGGATGCACTTCTGTTGGGAAGAACTTGGGGCCTTGGCCAGTGACAAATCAAATCTGAGTCAGTCGTGTGTAGCTGAGTCAGGAAAGGTCAGCAAACTGCTGCTATATCAGCAAGAGAGCAGACAGCAGGCTGAGGCAGGTGGGTGTTCCCTCTGGTGAAAGGGAGAGAGTATTTTAAATGCTGTCTCCAGTGTGGGGCTTGCTGGGAGGCAGTAGTAGAGAGGCAGGTCTGGCAGAGTTCTGCCAAAACCATTGTGGAGGCTGAAGCACATGAGGTGCAAGGAGTGTCTTGAGAGTTGGTTCTCTCTGAGGAAGAGAAGGTGAATCATATTGCTGTCTCCAACTGCCCAATAAGCTTATAAAGAAGATGGAAGACACTTTAATGTCTTCAGTAAAAAAAATAAGAGGCAGTGAACACAGGTTAAAACATATGAAATCCTGTTTTGATACTAGGGAATTTTCACACTGAAGGTGCTCGAACATTAGTGCAGGAGTCCAGAGAGGCAGTGAAAGCTCTGTGGAGATGGTCAAAACACAACTGAGCAAGGCCCTGACAAACTTGTAACTTTTGAAGTTGTCTCTAACCTTGTCTCTGTCCCTGCGTTTAGTGGTGTGCTTGGACCACAGGTCTTTCTGAGCTCTCTTCCAAATTAAATTATTGTGTGCTTCCATTTTATATCCATTTTTGTATTACTGATAGCAGCTCTGCAAATGGAGAATGTTACAGTAAATTGTAAGCTTTAAAATGCAGATCTGATCTGAAAATTAGTGCATTATTTGCACTGTATATGTGCATGCATATATATTTGTAATGTAAGACACATTATAAGAGGCCCCTGATGGTTTAATTTTTGCTATAGATTATTTGTATTGAGCAGTTTGAACTATTTTGTCAGCTGTTCTGCTGCAGGATGAAACCTTTCTCACACTTTTTCTCTGTGGTGTACTTAACTGTTTGCTAGATGCTATGGTTGCTACAATATACTCATCCTAGGCTCCTGCCAGTGACTCCTATTTCTTACTTAAATACAGGTCCCTGCAATATTTGTTATGAAACTTTAAAAAATATCTTTTCTCATCTACCTGCTGATCTTGTAGTTGGCTGTGCTGTTGTAGACAAAACTGAGTGAATGGATGTGCTGGACCACATAGCTTCCAAAAATCAGAACCTCTTTCTGGTCAGGTTAAGAAGACTGAAAATTGAAGAGAAATATTTGTTGTTCTGATTGTCTTTAAGTACAGATGTACCCTGAGAGCACGTCTGAGAGAGAAATGGAGAGACCTCTTAAGGATAAGTGTGGTGTGATAAGAAATAGACATCATGTGGGATACTTTTATTCAGATGTAGCTTGGAGACCTCCAAAGATGCATGAGAAAACATAAAAAGTTGTTTAGTACTATTACAATGATAAAGTTTTCTGTAACTGTGAGGGGTTGTTATAAATATTTTGTGCCTTTATGATCTGAACCGTCTTCCCTAATTGATTTCCATATCCGGACACACAACTAACTTGTAAAGCTACAACACTGGTATGAGCATTAGTTCACAGCTGGGCAGTATTGCAAAATTCTGATTCGAAGAAAGACTTCCACAGAAGGTCATGTTGACTTGTAGAATGTGATTTTGCCAGGACAAATCCCTGGGGCTTAGAAAATTTGTCAGCTTAATTCCAACAGCTTATGGCAAGTCTGGCTTCGAATTCTTAGAAGTAAGAGATGAAATTTGTTGGCCAGAGGACATGAGAGTGATCCTAAAGGTGACAAAGGTTGTTTAAATTGCTTTGCATGGATCTGTACATGCATTTACAGAGAGTTCATTCATAGTTGCATGAATAATATGAGCAAAATTACTGATTGATATTATTTTAGGTAAACAATCTAGTAAATAAATTTATTCCAGAAAAAGTTTTGTGCTACTTTAAGGACTTTCTCAGGAGTTCATATCTGTTCAAATGCTATTGGAATTTCTTATAGTCCTAGAATATTAATTAATATCTCCTATCAGTGACAGTGCCTTTTCTAAAACTATCCATCCATGTTGACATCAGGTCTGAATGTAAGGACTTCTTTAAATGTTGCGTGAGTGTTATACTTTAAACATACACAAAAAACTACCCATATAAAAACTTATGTTACTTCAGTGACATAGTTATTTAAGTCATGTCTGTACATATTGTAAGTCTATGACTTTCTCATCACAAGCCAAATCAGGTTAAAGTACTACTACATGAGTTATTTAAATTCAAGTTGATGTACTTTGGTTTTAATTGCATTGGCTGGTCAGAAATTTTCACGTTATCTCAGGTCCAGCTCGCCTGAAATCAGATTTTGCTCAAAATCTTACTTATTCCATTGAGTGCTTTATAGCAGTCGGTGCATCAAGAAAAAGGTGCAAATCCCATACTGAATAAGAGCTGACCTCAAAGAAAGTGGAAGAAATGTCTTAGAAGTGGCCTAATTGTGGTGTAGTCATTATGTGGCTTTCAGAAGCTACTGTACTTCAGTGAAGGCCATTATCTTTGCGAATGGGTCAGGGCAGTGTGTCCTTTCCTTAGGTCTAGCAGGATGGAAGTAATTGTGTCCTCTCTCTTTCTTACATTGTCTGGATTCAGGAAGTGGGGAGGAAATTGAATTTTCCAGAGCCTTCTCCCAGAAACATGTTCTTTTCATTTTTATCCCCATGAATTCTGTATTTATCTTGTTTTTCTTTGTCCAGAGCTCTGAAATTTCTTTGCCCTCTTCCCCTGTCTAGATAAAGTGGAAGCAAACAGGAGTGATAAAGGGAAGGACGGATATTCTTCCTGATGGTCTAGCCTGAATCCTGAGCTCTGCTGTCAGAGCATCTCTCCACTGCACACTGCTATGCCAGCATCTGACCTGGAGCCCGGCCCCTTGAAGTCAACAAGTTAACCCTGTGCACCTCCTTCTTGCTCCATTTGGGAGTAAAATAGGGAATAAAGGGACAGAGAAGCAACCCCATCTCAGTGGCTCTTCACTGTGGGAAAACAGCATTAAAATAAATAGAATTTATGCAGAGACCATGTCATTCCCCAAGGCTGCAAGAGGCAAAAATCAGAATGGCTGGAAAGCAAGGTCATTGGAGGGACTGATTGCAGAGCTGGAAACAGGCCCCAGGAGCTGAAACTTTCTTTGTGTTTTTCTTTGCTGAGAAATTTTGTAAGGAAGCTTATTAGAAGCCTTCAAATCTCATCAATGACAATAGCTGGCAGCTGCAGAGAAACTTAAATTTTCCCATTTCAGGATTCATGCAAATAGCTGTTTCGATGAAAGAAGGGGAATTAGTTCAGGTTTTTACAAAGCACCTCCTGAAGTGAAGATCACTAATGAGTCATTTGGAATTGTTGTCAGATCACTGGCCAGATAGGAATTTGCAGTCAGGCACTGATATTATGCTGCCTGTTAACAGCAATCTCATTAGTAACATTAGTTCTAGGCTTTGTGTGTCATCCCCCACAAGAAGAAGTCTTCTGGAATTATCAGGTGCATAGTCATTACTGTCAAACAGTTCATA
>VYZQ01038659.1:308-19258 GCA_013400655.1 Mystacornis crossleyi
CAGTGCCCGGGGAAGCCCGAGCAGCCCCTGCCAGCGCCGGGGAATCCCTCCTGCAGCCCCCGGCGGCGCCCCGGGCGCCCGCGGAGCAAGGTAAGCGGGAGGGCATCCCTCTTCGGCCGAGGGCTGCTTTTCGCTTTTATTTGTATTTATTTGAGAGCCCGAGTCATCCCCAGCTGCCGCGCTGATGGGACTGTCAGGGGAGGCGAGAACTGCCTGCTGGCCGCGGAGCGCCCGGGCCGGCCGGGAGCGCGGCGCTCCCGCGGGGAGCCCCGGGGTGCCCCGGGCGCTGCGCAGCGGCGGCCCCGGCGCGGGGAGCGCCCCTGGGGAGGGGGCATGATCGGCGGGGCGGGACAGACACGGGGTGCCCTCCTCGGCTGCCTGGATCGGTCTAAGGCAGCATAATACAACCCTCACGCTGGAGCGCTTTGGAAACAGTGGCTTGTATTTTTGTTGCTTCAGAGCTGCTAAAGGGAGGGAATGACATTTCGTAGTATTCTACCTCCTGCCGTGGGTGAGCTCCACCGATAAGGGCTCGTCATTTGTTTCCGATGCTCTAACAGCGCTTGTGGAAACCTGATGATACAAAACCTCAGCCTTCTCGGTAGCTGTCGTTGGAATTACCCCATCTACGCGGGGACTGAAAAATCCCCTCTATAGAAGAAAATACATGTAGCATTGTGGTAGTCTAAAATATACTGTTATATATGCTTTCTGTAGGTAGGTAGCATGCTGGCCCCTGGATTTAAAATCGTAAATGTCTTTACGAATAGGCATGTTCATTGGCTACATGGTTTCTACAAATCATTCAGCGTGTTTCTTCTATCAAAATTTCACTGCCTGGGTGAAGGTAGACTTTTGTTTGTACCCTATGTATGTACTGTCCATATTTATAGTAGGGTTTGGACTTCATTCAATTCAAGTTACATAATGATTAAGATAAAATAGGCAGTTTCTTGGGCATTTTAATTCATTGCCGATAACACTGACTCTAGCAACACCGCCAAAATTGTCACTCTTTCAATGCTTGTGTAAGAAAGGAAGTGTCCATAGCATCAGGTGGAGACAGCGATCCTTAGCAAATACATAGTCATCAAGACCTTGCTATTAAAAGGACACCTAAGCAAAGGATTTCAGTGACCCCATGCTGTAGCTCTGAGGGGGTGCCAGGATTGGTTTAGAAGAGGAAGAACAGCAGCGAGACTGGGCAGGCTTGGGAGGGGGAAAAGCCTGTCTGGTAATGTTTTGCATTAAAAACACCTAGAGTTCGAGTTTGCTCATCTGGCAAGTCAGTCCAAGTTACAGCAGAGCTAGCACCAAGCCTGAGAGGCTGGGCAAGGTCTGCAAAACTGAACATCCCACCAAGCGTGGGGCGCAATCCTCCAGAGAGTTTTAGTAGAAATTTTCAGGGAAGCAGGGTCAGTGAGTACATGTCACTTGTGAGATTTGTTTGTTCTCTCATCACTGAGATGTGCTAGCAAAACTCTGGAAGTCTTTCCCAGAGAGATGAGGTACAGTACAGAAAAAATAATTTGTTTCTAGTTCTTAAAAACCTCTGTCTATTCTGTTCAAACACCTGATAAATCTGATACAACTGATAAACTCTCTTCATTCAGACTTAGTGAAACTTGCAGCTGGCTTGTTATAATTATTTTTTTTTTTTTTGTCAAAGAATGCTTCTGCAGGCAGCTCTCACCACAGCATTCGGATTGCTCTTGCCTCCTTTCTCAGCTGGACGCTGTCACTGGAGCTCAGCAGGTTGCTCTAATTCAGACATATGCAGACAGTAAAACATCTTCAGCTCGAGATGAGGGAGAGGTGCTGTTTGGAGCAGCACGCTTCAGCCTGAATATTTCCATTCATTTCTGCATTTTGAGATGTCCCATTGCCTTAACGATGCCATATCACATATATTTATTAATACTCAGCCTTTTTCTTTCTAAGTGAAAGTTAATTCGCAAATTCTGGCTTGCCATTCATGCATGGCGAGAGGTCAAGATGTGCAATAGCTTTCTTGCCAACATTTGGGATTTTGCCAAACGATTTGCCACTGTCACTTTTAGAAAAAAATCTTGATCTTGTGTGACTTCCTTGAGCTTCATGTAACTACACGTGCAGGTAAAATATATTCCATGATGCTACTGGATTTAAAGCTACCTGCTAAGGGATATTTCAGCCAGTGTTTTACTCCGTCTGTTGTTCTTATATAAACAGCACGTTGGGGAGGGTCTGTCTGGGCTCAGCTCAGAGGAGGAACGCAAGCTGGGATATCTGTTGAAGGGGGCAGTGACTGGAAGTATGTCAGTGCAGTGGGATTCCACTGCAGACCCCCCTGAAGGTGTCTGCTCTACCCAAGTACAGACCTGCTGCTCCCCACAGGCAGAGCTGGGAGCCAGAAAGGGAAGAACTTAAAGTTGTAAGCCACTTCAGCTTCATCAGAGTAGACACATATGCAGTCTAAAAACGAATTTTTGGATGTTTTCAGGGGTCACTTCTATTAATTCATCATGTTATTGCATAATGTCTTCTGACCCAGCAATGCTCACAGCTCTTGGAATTAAGCAATGATTGCCTCTGAAAGGACTTTACGTGTTTGTCTAGTATTGCTACAGTAAGTTTTATCATTTTTAGGAATAAGTTACCTAATAGGTGTCTGAATATTATAAACATGGATGCGTGATAAAAAACAGGCTGTAGTTTACTTTGTTGAGTTTTGCTGTTTCTAGTCTTACCAGGATATGAGCACTCTTAAGAGAAAATATTTTTGATTTCCCATCTGTAGTGGGCATCTTTTTCTTGTGGTTATTGCTGGAGTAGTAGCACTGGGTATTTGATTTCTTGGATTTTATAATAAATCTTTGGAACGTGTTGTTTTAACTCACATTATACTAGGGAGAAATGTGTGTTTACTTTGTAACAAGAATATTAACTTTAAACTGAAATCAACTTTCCAATATTAAATTGTAGAGATTTTTTAACATGTGCAACAGTGTTCTGTGGGATAATGTGAAAATAAATTGCTTAGGACATTACAGAGTAGATTTAATCCTATTGTAAATGTAGACTTTTGTGCAATCCCATAGCTACCTTTTTTTTTTTTTAATCTATAATTCTCTGGCTATATGGAAAAGATATGCAAAGAATTTCATTATTTTGAATTTTTCTTCACTATTATGCAATTAGAGGTATCATATTCCATGCTGTATTAGAGACATTGCTCAGTCATGCTCAAGTTAAATCTAAGTAAAATGCATATATATGACTAAATAAAAAAATTGAGCAGAAAAGCTCAACAACTCAAGTGTTCATTGAACAGGACTTGGAGGTTTCTTATCTTGGTTACTGTACGATGTCAGTCCCAGTACAGCTTCCCATACCACTAAATACCATAAAAGCCTTAGAGAGAGTATGCATCAGTCAAGATACTAAAAATACATTAAGCTTAAACCTCCCTGTATTCTTCATAAAACCTGGAAGGACAGCAAAGGCTATTTTGCTTTTTGTCCGTCCCAGTGCTTGCTACAGCACGTGCAGAAATTTCAGCACAAGTCACACACTGGCATTTTCCTGAGTTTTCACTTGTTTGCTGTGCAATACATTCCTTCTTCCAAGTCTGGAGGGCTGGAGTTTCTTAAAAGATGAGTTTCGTAAAGGATGAGTTTCTTAAACTACTTTTGTTCAGCAGCATGAAAGTATGATGATGTTAACTGCATAATCAGAAAACAAAGAATATTATTTTGAATGCACTTCTTCATGGATTATGGTATGAACAATGGGGAAACAATAAAAGAAAAGTCTCAGGCCACTAAAATCAGTGGGGTTTTTAGTTTATTTGTTTCTAATGCAGGAAATCTATATTTAGCCATAATGGTAGATCAGCTGTGACTTAGGTGTTTGGCTTCTATACATCCCTATTTCTCCTCTGGATAACTGTAAAGAGTAGTCAGTAGCATCACTGCTGGCACCAGCAAGAGAGTCAGAACAACAATCTATTAGCTAATAAATAATATATGTAATGCTGGCATAATGCAGCTCTGAGCATTTAGGAGTAGGCTGTGATAAACAGCAGTTGAACTCTTTACAAGGAACAATGGCAATTGACCAATTTACCTCTCATAGTACCATGACAGGGGTACTGGAAAATTGTAGCTGTAAAATTGTGTGAGGGCACTTACAGTCCGAGCCAAGGCACAGGGGCTGGACAGCTCTCTTACCACAGCACTGACACGTGATGCAGAAGCCCCCAGGTTTGTCGGCGCTTCTCCCTAGGAAATCAGAGTTGCTATTGCGGGGTGTTCTTCCCACTGCCATCATATTCAGGTGCTAGCTTGTTAGGAAATAAACATCAGCCCGCTAGGTAAAACCACGTTACGAGGAAATGAATGCAAAGCTGTGCTGATAATTAACTGAACAAAGCTCTCAAACATAATCTTCTTTGATGACACTGGAGATGAGCTTCTCCCCCTGATTGCCTAACAAGTTAAGAAATAGAAATCAGTTATGGCACTACAGTCCAAATACAGAATAAATTTGCCTCAGAGCATTAATAAGGCAGTTCATAAAAAATATTTCACAGTACCTCATCAGTAGTTAACTTACAGAAAATTAACTGTATTTTCAGTATATATAGAGATAAAAATTACAATCGAATGCAAGAATGCAAAATGAAGCCATAAGGCTTGTTTTACAGAATTTTCACTTATGTCATTTGCCCTCTTAAGGTATGAGGATTTGGTTTACCTACAAGGTTGTTGGCCTCATCTCAGATGGATATACTCTCAGATGATAGAATGATCTTGCTATAATTTATAACTATACGTTCAGTGTAAATTTGCATATACCAGAGACATTCTGAGACAGTTTGAGCAGAAAGAGCTGGCAAGCTGCAGAAGCTAGAAGAATCCCACTAATGTATTTAAGCAGACTCAAAACAGTGAATAGGCTTAATTAGCCTTGAAATCACACAACTACGAATGACAGTATTGTACGTGCTTTTCCAGTGGTTGGTGAGATTAATAGCACACAGAGTCGCTCTACCTTGACAGGAGTGCCATCTAGAAGGTCTTGCTTTCTGGAATATTTCCATTTCATGCTTTCTTCATTCTTATTATTGTTGACATAGAGCAAACCTCTTAACCGGTTAAGCTCCATACTTGAATTTATTCTCAGGACTAGCCTGGCTACTGATAGTCACTTTAGTCCCTATTTAGGCATGTCACTAAAGTAGCATTAGCAGTGCTGTGTATCTTCTGCTACTTTTGAACTAAAGAAGGGATGAGAATGTTTAGCTGCCTCAACATCTTTATAGATAACCTAGGCAGAAGCAAAAATATCTTGCTTTTGCTCAGTAACCTTACGGTTACGGTACTGATGGAGAAAAACTGAGCTTTTAGGCATTTCATAGATTAACATCATGCAAATAAATATTTCACTTCTTGTAATGCAAGATTACCACCTGCTAAAGGACTGGTCACACCCTTCAGTTACAGACTCATTCCTGTCTCTTTCAAGCACAGCCCGCCCCATTCTTGCTCAGTAGGAATGAGGATGATCTCCATCACTGCAGCCATCCTGGGGATTACTGATAGCAGCAGGAGCCTGGAAGATATAAACCACAGGTTTGAATCACCAGGGATGAATGTGGTCCTTCAGTGAATGTTTAATGGCCAAGCAATGACATCAAAGCGGATCCAAGGCCACCACCTCAAGGAGTATTTGAAAAGAGTAGATCTTGTTCAGTTCTTTTGAAGGACTATTTTATGTACCTCTTGTAAGAGGAGGTTTCCAGGCTTAGAATATCTTGTGGGTGGGTTGTGTCCCTTTTGATCCCGTTTATGCGCTGGGCCTGGATGGGAGTTAAGAGCATCTTCTTCCTGACTGTGAAGTATCGTGTTGATCCTGCCTTAGAGGTTCCCACATCCTTCTTTGAACTTGGGACTTGGGTGTTTAATATTAGAAACCCTGAACTAATGGCTCTGATGAAGCACATTTTTTAAGAGGATGCTGTGGCTTTTAAAAATACATTTTGGCTTGATAGAAGTAAATAAATTAATTTATAGTGACAGTTTTATAAAAGTGTTCCTTTTAGCCTGTCTTGATTTCAGAATTATAGTAACAGTAGCATAGGGTTGTGCATGATAGTGAGTCCTCACTTTTTTCTATTGTCAGGTCAATTTGAGGGTCAAAAAAATATCAGTGCTCCTGGTATCAGGCAGGACTAAAAGTCAGTGCAGCTTCTTCTCTATAGTGTTAAACTGGAGTTCCTAGGAACGGCTTTCCCTTACTGACCCCCAGACCAAGAGTATCTCTGTGCAGTTTGTGGAACCAAAACAGATAAGGTCTTAGATAAGGTCAGGAAGCAAAGTTTTCTGTTTTCTGGGTGACTGCTTTTTTCAGATAGGCAAAATAAGATGTTGGGTTGTCCTAAGCCCTGCACAGCAGTTTGTAGTAGCAGTTTGGGACGTTTTTCCAAGGCATTTTATAGTTGAAGACATCAAAATGTTGAAGGGTTGTATTCTTCAGAATCAAGATTAGACGGAAATTTGTCTTAATTTTTAATGATAAAAGCTTTTTGTAAAGACTTGCTGATGCTGTGACCTCGGGGACATTTCCAGCTATGTACAAAGGCACTTGTCAAAAATTGAGTCACCCAAAAACCAAGGCCTTGATTCATTCCTTCGTTCTGCCTTCAGGGTTTCTGTAAAGCACCAGCAATAGGGATCTGAGCTAGGCTCCTACTGGATTGAGACAAACGTCTCTTAAATAAATCTGCCCCTTTCAAACTGTATTCTTTGGCCATGTCTCTTCCTGTCTGTTCTCCAGGTAGGTCTAGGCCTACCGTTTACCTTGGTTGAGTTAGGGAACAGTCCAATTAGAAATAGTTGAAAATGACATCTTTGACAGAAGCATCAATTGAACAGAAATGTTTTCATTTACAAAGAAGTCACTTAAGAATACAACTGTGTTTTCCTTAATTGTAAATTTGGGACAGTGGCATTGAATGTTTTTCTTTATTAGAAAATTCAACATTATACCAGGATTCTGGCCAAAATGCAACATTACAGAATTTTCGGTGCAGTTTCTTTCAAAGAGGGATAAAATCTGACTCTTTTGTAAGATGTGCCTCATTGCTTCAGACATCACTCGCTATGTATATAGGATAATATTATATGTTGAGTAATATTTCCCTGCCTAGAAACCTAGAATCATCATTCAGTACTACACTGTGCAAGCTTTTCTTCAGGAGAACAAAAAGACATCTGTGAAGTTCTTCACTGCTTTCAGCTACTTGGCAGCACTGTTATTAGTAGGGAGCAGTGGAAGATTGAAGGGTTAGAGAAGCTAACCTATTTAGAATAACCCTAAAACTAATTGCTTTAGGACAACTGGTTACATTAGTGCCTCCTCAAGAAACAAATTATGTGTTGACAATCATCTCCATCATCTTAATGCACTACAGTGCAATTAGAAGAGACAATCAAGTAGTGGACAAATAAATTGCAATTCAAAACTCTAATTTATTAATACTAGTGTATTTACTATTGTTAGTATATGTATATGTAACATCTGTAGACTCTCAAAGAATTGTATGGAAGCACCAATCAAACTTGTGGATCCAGAGTGCTAGTTGGGATATAAATATGTAGTCTGATTTAGACCTGACATGAGGACCTTGCATAATCACATTTCTGTAATATCTCGTTGTTTGACATTAAAGAAAATGATCTGCTATTTGGCCTTGTACTTCTCTATGACAGCTCATCTCCTCAGAAGTTTCCAGGGGAAGGTAAATGAGCAGTGAAAGGCAGTGTCTTTGGCTAAAGCAGTAACAGCCCTTAGCAACCAATTGTAAACATGAATAGTAAAGTGAAGACATGACCAACAATTGCATCCTAAACAAGAGATGTTTCAACCTGCAATGGAAATGGGAAGGTTTTTGTAAACTGAGGAGGAATGCATCAGGATTTTTTTAAGGGTCATATAGCCACACTTGTCACAAGCACCAGCAGCAGAGGAAGGCAAGTAGTAATAAGGAGGGGAAGAGAACCACAGCTGAGCTGGAATAAAGTTTGATGGGGATCTTGATTCCACACTGGATGGGCTACAAAGCCGTGTTCAGTGCTCTCTTGAGACCTCAGTGCAGGCTGAGGGGGTGCTACAATCCCAGTGCTCAGATCCAGACTTGTGAAGAGGTACTACTCAAAAAGACCACTTGAGTCCTAAATTCCATGAGTCTTGAGGTAAAATTACTCTGAATGGTCTCAAGAGCGTTCAGCTTTTTGTAAAGCCGTCTGCATCACCTGTAGTGTGTCTAGAGCCCACCTACATGGCTTTACCTTGCAAAGGAGCTTCAGTAAGTGATTACAAGTGCTATTGGGGTAGTTAGAAAACTCAGATAAGCCAAAACTGCCAAGCTTGTGTGACTCCAAGACTTTAAAAACGTTTTATCAGTTACACTTTCCCTCTTTTCCTGTCTTCTGTCACCTTACCTATTTCTGTCTGGGTTTTCTTATCCAAGGCTCTTAGGGAATATATAGAGTCTCAGAGTCTGCTGCTCCTTGGTGAAGTTCAGCTCATCCATCTAAAAGACACTTCTGTGCTCAAGATGGTGAGAACAGCAAGTTAGAAGACAGACTGATTCAGTTGATCTGAAAAGTTCGTCTATAAAAGGCCTCATCTTTTTTGCGTGTTCCCTGCAGATCTCCAAGACTTTTTGTAGCCAAAGTTTAAATTTTCACATACCAGAAATAAATAATCTGTGAGGTCTATTATGAAATAGAAATAATCATCATTTCAGACCAGTTAGCCATAGCCCCAAGAGCTAATTTTACAAGATTTGCTCTCAAAGATTTGCAAGATCTTACTTTTCATGGAGCAACCCATGCATAGCTGTTAGCAGAGCTCTCAAGGCAACAGGTAAGATTTGCTATTAGTTCATGGAAAGACTCAGCTCTCCAGTAATGGCTCTGACCACGGCTGTAGTCTGGCAAGAGCCAGCCATTGCTCACAGAGAAGCTGTGTCACAGGGGAGGCAGATCTTTGCCCCCTCAGACCACGTTGCTTCAAGTGGTTTCACCCACGGAAGCCTCTGAGGACTCAAGCCAAGAGCTGGCACCAGTAGTTTGGGTAATCAAAGCTCAGCTACTTCTCTCCTGCGCATGCATGCATGTGTTCCTGCATATAGATGTGAATCTGAGACACACAAAGGATGCTCAGGAATACTTTGACATGTTTCCTGACACTTCCTACATTCAGCTTGCCAATCCTTAACTATATGAGATGTGACTTCTGTAAAGGTGGGAAATGGAAATAACGAACAACTCATTTGAGCGGGATGCTTTTATGCAGAGTTTTAGCTATCACCTCAGCCATTTTTTAAAAAACTGAAATTAAGGGAAACTTCTAGTAAAAGACCCCACAGCACACCATTAAGAAAATGCAGGTCTTCATATTTTGAAACAAAGAACAGACATTTGAGAGCTAAGATGTGGCAGCAGAGAGATTACAACAAAGCAGATGCTGAAAGAAAAGGATAATACAATCAAATAAACTGGCAAAAATATGTTTGCTGTGTAAAAATGTATTGGTTTTTCAGAACTAAGTTGCTTCATCTTTTCTTGGCTAACTTGCTGGATCCCAGGTTGTAGGCACTAGGAGTCAGATGCTGAGGTGGGCACAGGCTTTCTAGGGCTCTTCAAAATCACGGAGTATCTCCAGTTCTCCAGACAGAAGGGACAATAAGGATATTCAAATTCAACTCCGTGCTCCTTGCAAGGTTACCTAAAACTAAAAACTAAACCATATGACTAAAAATATTGACCAGACACTCCCTGACCTCTGAAAGGCTTGGTGTCATGACCACTTCCCTGGGGAATCTGTTCCAGTGCCCAACCATCCTCTGGGTGAAGAACCTTTACCTAATGTTTGCTCTGAATTTCCCCTGACACTACACTTACAAAACCTAAAGCTAGTTTTTCCAGAAAGTGTTTTATATCTGCAATATATACAGCCTGAAGTTCTGGTAAGTCAGTTTTAACAGACAAACTAGTAAATACAACAATTGTCTCCCCAGATTTTTCTTGATTTCAGTGAGCATTTTTGCATGTGAAGAAAACCTGCAGATTGATCTCAGAGTCTCCAGACATGAAAAAAAAATACTTTGAATGGGATCACTGTTTCATGATCTGTTTAATGTTTAAAACTTTCACAATCTCTCCTTTTTTAAACCAGAGCTTTCTTGAACTTTTAAAAAAGTAATTAAACATCCGTACATTTAGAACCAGACTTTGTTTAAAAACTTTCAAGACACTTTCAGCAAATTGTGAAAAACTCCTCCATTTGTTTTCAAAGCAAGGAAATTAATACAATTTTTTCTTGAAAACAACTTGACAAATTTTGACAAAAAGACATCTTCTGACAAAAACGGTAGAAGTTTGTCTATTAAAAGTCAGAAGAAAACAAAATTGTTCCCTTTTCCTGGGATCCTTATGATACAGCCTCTTCTTAGGTACCATGTACTTATTTCCTCACTGCTTTAAATGCAGGGCATTCCCAACAGTGAAGTGTGCTTACATACTGTAACTTCTCCGTCTTCTTTGGTGAAATTTCTATGGCAAAGACTGGGAGAGATGTTTATGACTAAGGCATGCAAGAGTGGCTTGGATGTGAATCCTTTTGGAAGAGAGGTCTGGCGCATAGAAGGGGCTGGCGTTGCTCAGGCCAGCTGGCACGGCGACCTCCCTGTGTGCAGTTACACACTCCTGGGCTCCCAAGCAGATGGCTGCGAGCAAACCACTTATTAGGAGCAGACATTGAAGCATGTGGACTCTCCAGCCATCCCTGCAAATGACTTGGGAGAGTCCTAACTGTGCCATGGCAGGCGATGCTCCGGCAACGTGACAGCACAGACAACCGAGGGTTCCTCAGCCTGAGGGTTTAATCTGCTCATGCAGGCATGCCTATCAAAAGTGCTGAAAATGCTAAGGACTCTGTAAAAAGCAGCTATCTCAATCTGAGCAGCCAAAATTGTTGGATACCTCAGGCATCTATGACCTGCATTTCTCCACTATAAAGCAGTGGTAATAATGGCCTCCTACTGAAGGGGATACCCTGGAAGCACTTGGGTAGGATAGGGAGAGCTCCCTGAGGGGAATTCAGCACTTTGTGTGTAATTTAGGCCTTGCAGCAGGAAATGCTGAATAACATCAGAGGCCAAATACTGAATGAGAAAGATGAAAAGAAATGGCAAATAATTACCTGTTCACGTATAGAAGAAGGGATTCATGGGGGAATCACACCATTAAAAGCTGCATACCTGGGGTGCATGGGAGGGCACTTAACCTTCCTTCTGGTCTTCCTAAGCTTTTTGAGTTGTAGTCTTTGAAGTTTTCACTTTTATTTAATGTAAAGAATTGGCTTTGACTTGAGGAGTTTTGTGTAATATTACAGGTATTTTGCTAGAAAGTAATTTTATTATTGCACAGGAAGAATGTAGGGTTTACCTAGATTTGCTTTTATATATGGGGGTAGAGTTTGTGTTTTTCTCTACCAATTGCTAAGAGTGCTGGTGAGCACCAGGCTGGCTTTGCTTACCTCCCAAGGGGTAGTTACATTTCACACTAGCCCATGGTGAACTTGGTGCATGGTGGAGTTGCATACAGCCTAAAGCAATAAGCTAAGCTGAAAAGTATTTTAATCCTTCTAAGGAAAAAAAAAAAAAAAAAACACAAAACCAAAAACCTTCTACAACTAAACTGACTAAAACTAAAAAATCTAGTTCCAGTAGCTAAAATACAGAAAGGTGAGTTCATGAATTGTAAAGGTAACCTCACTTGTATCATTTTGTTACAATGAAAGATCTGGTGATTTTGTATTAAATCGATAATGTGGATTTTCCAGTTAGAAATGTTATATAGTAACATAAAGATGATTTCCTTTTGTGACAAGGTAACCCACCTAGTTGATCAGGGGATGCCAGTGCATGTAACGTTTTTAGATTTCAGTAAGGCTTTTGGTACCGTCTCTCACAGGATCCTTCTGGACAAAATGTCCAGCCCACAGCTGGATAAACACATCAAAGGATGGGTGAGCAGCTGGTTCATGGGTCAGGCACAAAGGGTTATAGTGAATGGGGTGACATCAGACTGGTGACCTGTCACTAGTGGGCTTCTGCAAGTCTCCATCCTTGGCCCAGTCCTCTTCAGTATCTTCATAAATGAATTTGGTGCAGGACTGGAAAGGATACTGAGCAAGTTGGCAGGTGATACGAAACTGGGAGGAGCTGCTGACTCCCTTCAAGGCAGGGAGGCCATGCAGAGACACCTTGACAAATCAAAGGGCTGGGCAATCACCAACCAGTGGCCGTACGTAGCAAGGACCGTGCCCAGATTCTCCATCAAGAACGGGACAACCCTGGATGGATGTGCAGACTGCGGTTGAGGTGCTGGAAGGCAGTGCCACAAAAAGGGACCTGGGGGTCCTGGTTGTTGGTAAACTGAGTTTGAGTCAGCAGTGCCCTGGCAGCCAGGAGGGCCAAGCATGTCCTGGGGTGCATCAGGCACAGCATCACCAGCCGGGCAAGGGAGGGGATTGTCCTGCTCTGCACTGGGGCAGCCTCACCTCGAGTGCTGGGGGCAGCTTTGGGTGCCACAGTATAATAATATGAAGCTATTGGAGACTGCCCAAAGGAGGACTATGAAGATAGTAAAGGGACTCTATGATTCTGAAAGTTGAAGCTATTGATCATGTTTTTGTTAAAGGCACAGTTTAAAACCAGGCTTTTTAGCCAAGGTTGGGGAAAACCTGCACAGGAAGAAATTTTTTTAAAAATTATCATCAGAGAACAAAAGAAGGTAATGAAGAACAAAAGAAGGTGGGAAGACAAGCAGGAAGCAAACTAAAAGAATTCATTTATTTCTTTTTAAGTTATGCATTTTCCTTCTTGTGTATATTTCAATGAGAAGAGCTCTGTAAAAAAAAGGGCAAAAATCACTCTCATGGTTCAAGATTCTTCATTTGGGAAAATTCTTTTTATTTGATCTATTCAGAGTGCTCCATGTTGTGAATGGTGGTTCATCCCTTGGTACATACATACATATATACATAGCATGTTCTCAACACTAAATTTAATAATGTTTCACTGCTGACATCAGTGTGGCCACCAGGATTTTTTAAACTTTTTTAGAAAAGCCACAATTCCTCAAGAAGGCAGATGCAACCAATAATTATATACTGACAAATCAGAAAATATCAGCTTTACAACAGTCGTGGTGACATTAGAATTTTTGCATTGTATAACAAATACATGTGGTAACTACAGAGCAGAAAAGCTAGAACAATGAGTAGTCTTGCGTATTTTTAGTTTTTGCAATCCAAAAGATAAACAAGGGTATGGTTAATTTAAGATTAATCAGATGAGCTGCTTAATTGCTATTGTGTTTTACTCAATATTGCTAATATTAGGGTACACATTTTCATTTTAAAGAAAGAAAAAGCAATCTCTGAGATACAATAGTGAATAAACTAGTGAACCTCTCTAGAAGATGCCTGAAGACCTGACTGATTTCAAGAAGGATGACAGAATCTCTTTATGAATTTCTTAAATGCTTGTGTTTTCTTATGTAAGACAACCTTTAAAGGAGAAACATACTTGTTCATTAAAGTCTAAAAGAATTTTTTTTAAATAAAGTTTTCAGATATTTCCTCTGTAGAGAAATACTGCCCCACAACTGTTTACTCTTTGTGTAGTTGTCTGTATGTCAGAAGACTGATAAATTATCACAAATCACTAGGAGATGCTTACGTAGGGAGATCTTGCAAAGACTGGAGTCCCCAGCTTCTCAGAAGTCTCACCATCATCCCCTTTCATATACGGCAATGAGGAGGAGTGTAAAACTAGAGAAAAAAATCAGCCTAAGGTCAAGCGAAAGAAAGCAAAACACAAAACAAACACGAAAGAAAGGGATAAATATTATGTAAACCTACTGCTGGCAGGGCTTTGATTTTGATACAACATTTATCTTTGCAAGTGAAGTTATCAAATTATCTTTTTCGTGAATGAAGGTAAATGTTACAGGCTTAAACACTTATGTAATTAGCTACAGGAGTGCTTTGGGTTGCAGTGGGAGATGAGGAGTAATCTTCACAGTGCAGTGCTGGAGGCAGGATGGGAAGATGCACAATATTTTGGCCCTTGTGGTTTTGAAGTAAGTTCAGCTTGACAGTGAAATTGGCAACTAAAATGGTAGTGTTCCAGGCTGTTGCCGTCATTTAGCTTTTGCACAAAACAAATCAAAACAAAAACCAAAAACAAACAAACAAATTTAAATGTAAATATTACTCTTAAGAGTAATTTTCCTCTTTTCTGGTGTCTTTGGATGTGATAGTCTGTTATACTTAAATTGTAGTTGGCTGAGTCTTGTTTTATCTCTTGGCAGAGAAACTTTAAAGTTTACATATAGTGAAGTTCAGCAATTTTGATTTTATACCAGCAGCATAGTCAATACTGTCATGGGCATGTCAGATGACACACGAATAATTCTTTGTTTTTCCTGATACTTCTAGTAAAGGATTATTTGAGATCCTCACTGCTCTGCTGAGAATCTGCTCTATGTGACCTCCTAATTCTCTTTCAGATTTTTGCCTTTTCTCATGATGAGTTTGTGCCCATTTGTTCTTGTGCCAACTAGTACTTCGGTACAAATAGTTCAAACCTCTCCCAGGTGTTTACTCCTGATGTATTTTTAGGTAACAATCCCTCCCAGCATAACTTTCATGCTTACTCTGCAAAGAGGATCAAATTCTTGTACACATCAAATTCTTTTATATGCTGGACTTATTTCACTTCAAGCAAAACAAACCAAGCAAACAAAAAACCCCAGATTGTTGAACTGTTGATTTGCAGAGAACAGGAGGAGGAGATGTCAACTCTGGGAAATTACTAAGGAGGACTTTCCAAGTTTGGAACAGAAGCCTTGTCTAAGCATTTTTTGGGCCATGATACTATTGCTAGGTTAATATTTAAGCACTGTGTCTGACAGTTGACAGCAGTAGAGCTGGTGGGTGGGTTTCCTTCCTGATTGATACTGGTATTCCAAATTTGGTGACAAACAGCTGCACTTCAGAGTTCACTGAAGCAGGCACAGTGAATGAGGATGCACTTGTGGATTATTGAAACTGAGGTTGCTGATTGCTGTCATGCAGTCATGTCTGCAGCAATTTAACAGGTCCGCATTGGGACAGAGAAGAGCCTTTCAGAGGATCCAGAGAACAGTACGCACAGCCCTTGCCTATATTACATGCATTACTGATCAGTTGGCCACAAAAGAGTTAGGATCCTTTTGACCCCATTGTAAAGAAATAAATGCTGTCTGCTGCTAAAAAGTATGACTTCTCAGGATGGCAGATGAATAGTTTGGTGAATAACATTTGTCATGAAATAATACAGCAAACTGAGATTTGAATTGGGACAAGGAGGGAGGGAGTTTGGTTTGGAGATTTTGATATGCTGCGATTATTTTACTCAGTTTCAGTACCTCCCAAATTTGAATTTTTCAATAAAAGGGAGAATAGCCTCTGTCTTTACTTATAGGTATCCCTACAATCTTTTCATTTGCACACGTCACACATTAAATGGTAAGTAATCAAATTAAGCCAACACAGCTGCATCAGAAACTGATTCTTAAAAAAAAAAAAAAAAAAACAAATCCAGTGTACAAATTGTCACAGTTGATTTTCTCAAATACAGAAATTCCAGTGAGTTTTTCCTTTCCTTAAACATAGTGCTCTTAGCTGTTCCAGTTGTTGCAGTGGTTGTGGATATTACCACAAAGAGTATCATTATAAAGATGGCAAATTGCAATCATTAAATTTTCATCTGCATATAAAAGTATGAAAAGAGAGAGAGAGAGATTAGGGGATGCACTGTACATGGAAATATTCTAATTTTTTGTCTTTTTTAGCTTCAGGAATGGAGTTGTCTGTCTGAAGAGGACTCTGCCCAAATATTCATATTCTCCAAGCTCATTTTCCTACAGACTCTGGTGTTAGAACTTCATTTTTATAAGAATGGCTGAGAAGGCTCCACCAGGGATCACCAAAAAGTCTTCAAGGTCCACCTTTTCTCTCCCTCCGGAACCAGTGGAGATCATTAGGAGCAAAGCCTGCTCCCGGAGAGTTAAAATAAATGTCGGTGGACTCAACCATGAAGTGCTGTGGAGGACTTTGGACAGACTTCCAAGGACACGATTAGGAAAGCTCAGAGACTGCAATACCCATGAATCTCTGCTAGAAGTATGTGATGACTATAATCTAAATGAAAATGAGTATTTTTTTGATCGACACCCAGGGGCTTTCACTTCCATTTTGAATTTCTACAGGACAGGGAAACTACATATGATGGAAGAAATGTGTGCTCTCTCTTTTGGCCAGGAGCTTGATTACTGGGGGATTGATGAAATATATTTAGAATCTTGCTGCCAGGCAAGATACCATCAAAAGAAGGAGCAAATGAATGAGGAACTGAGGAGAGAGGCAGAGACATTGCGAGAGAGAGAAGGGGAAGAGTTTGATAATACCTGCTGCCCAGAGAAAAGGAAGAAGCTTTGGGACTTGCTGGAGAAACCCAACTCATCTGTTGCAGCAAAGGTAAGATAAACCATAGGCTTAACACAAAGACAGTAGAAAATGGTTTCATGACCCATGCATCTGACTTGCACGAATTAACAACTTCCACGAAAATATTTACAGAAAAGAAGAATCTAAAAATCTACATATCATTAAGTGAAAACACCCAAATCTGTCCTAAACCCCACTGAAATCAGCAGAAGGAACCCTGTTGAGTTCAGTTGTTTTTAGGCAACGACTGTACTTTGCTTTTGCTGTATGTGATCAGAAACATCTGTGTGATTCTCAATGGACTCCATATTAAACACTTCAATGAAAATACAGCCAGAGTACATCATCTACTTGTTTGTTACAAAGCATCTGGTTATGAGAAACACCCATTTCCGTACTGCTTGGCCTGTTAGAGGCACTGCATAGGTGACGTGTCAGTGTTTGATAGGTTGTGCTGGATAGGCTATCGAAGAGTCAACAGCTGGCCTGGCATGGTTTTACTATGGCATGTTTTCTCTTACACTACATTTTTGCAATCAAGAATGTGAGTGTTTTTTATAAAAATACTAAATATTAATGCATATAAATGCATGTATATATTTATATGCATGCATATTTATGTGTATATCAGTATATGTATATAAGCAAGTATATATTCTATACATTTATACACACACACACAAGTATATATGTGTAAAGTTTATATATTCAGTCAGAAGTGAGAACAAATTCAGATGAAACCTCGTTCCAGTCAGTTCTGCTGTCTTCAAACAGGCAAGTTGGCTGAAGTCTCACTGATACAATGGAAAAGTTTACCCTTGTGGAAGTGGGGCTGCACACACAGATGTTGGTACTGCTATTTAAAATAAAGATTTTCTTGCATCTTGAGGAACTTAGTTGTTCTGTTTGTGGTGTGAGGCACTAATTAATGTGAGGTAAATTTTGGAAGCTCGTCTCCGGTTTGAATGACTCAAAAGAAAAGTGTTTGATGTTTAGATGTTCATATTAAGCTTAACTGTGGCTTTATTTTCTTCTGTTGCTGTTTGTTATTGAATGCAATACTCTTGGATTAAGGTAAGTATTAAGATATGATGGACAAAAAAATGAGAATTCTAGCAAAGATTTTTCTTGCAATAACAATTCTTACTATTGAGGTACAATACACAATTTTTTATTGTGAGCTACCTAACTTTTTAAGCAAGGAAGTTACTTTAAAAAAAAAAAAGTGCCAGAATTTAAGGTTTCTAACTGGAATAAAAGCTTATAGGAGAAAAATGAAAGTATTCAGAATATTTTAGAAAACTACATGAATACATTTTCTGCTTCCAAGATATGTATTCTGGGCCATATGTTCCTCTCCAGGAGAAAGAGCAGAGGGGAAGCAGATGGGCATAAGTTTTGCCAGAAGGGGTTCAGGGAGGCCGTGTTACACACCGTGATCCCCTGGTGCAAGCTAACATCCATCAGCCCTCGCCAGCACTTCTGTGACACAGCTGCTGCACTGCCTGCAGGACTCAGGAACCAGCCTCTCAGTCCTGCACACCTTGAAACTTCACCATGTGTTCCATAAAAGACCTCTCCTGCTGGAAATGGCAGGAGGATCTCCTCTCTGAGCCACACAGCTGAAACACACTGCACGTGACCTGGGAGATCACCTGGTCGTGGACACTGCCTCAGAGACATCCAGCAGGCAGATTTGTTTGTGAAATATTTTATCTTTATACATATATATATATACACAGAAACGAAGGCAGTTGCCTCTAGGGCTTGAGACATATGCTTAATTAGTGTTTCCCTAAGACTAGGTAGGAGTCAACACAGTAAGATGAAGCAGATGAATAAAACAAAAGTGATATACTGATTTTTAGATTCTTTGCCTGTGACTTGCTTTCATTCATTTGCATGTTGAATAAATGCAGAAATGCAGAATGGCTAAACTTGTGTGAGTGCTTGGCATTCACCAAACTGTTCTTATGACTTAACAGTGCCCCACTATGAATTTGCTTAAAAGGAGTTAGGCTGATTCTGAGCTTTTAAGAAAATACCCATTTGGCCACTCTGAGCAGATTTCTCCTCGGGTTTTGCAGATGAAAGAGGTTGTTTCTTTAATTTCTCAAGAAGTCTAAATAATCATTTTTTACCTTTTTATTTCCTTTTTCCCTCACCCCCTAATTTGATTCAATGTTATAGATCTATTCTTTCTTGCTACAGGGAGTTTCACATTGCACTTGTATACGTGTTGTAATGGTTTTCATTATTTCAATTGCCTTTTGTCTAAATTAATGCCATTTGATGTGGTGTCTGTGGTTCTGGTAGCTAGAAGTCACCGTAATACATGC
>VYZQ01038659.1:25749-65703 GCA_013400655.1 Mystacornis crossleyi
CAAAGTTTTAAAGTAATGAACAGAATGTGCCTGCACTTGTGACACCATTCACAGGACCACACAGTAGCTTTCGCACAGAGAAACCTACTAGGACTTGGAATATATGATATTACAGTGATTTACCAGCAGGAACAATCTGCATGAGAACAGCTATCCTTTGCCATAATGGATAGAAAGCATTATTCCAACTTCTCCCAGCACTTTGCATCCTTAATTTAGGAGAGCAATTTAACTCTACAACAACAGCTTCTTTTACCACTGATCATATCCTTTTTTTATTCTGTTACCATCTACTGAGTATAGAGCAGCATCAATGTCATATATCTTTTAAAATATGTACTGCAGTATTTCTGCTTAGGAGGGTGATGTTATGGGCATTGCAGCATGCCCCCTGCAAAATCAGAGGCATCTAACAAGCTGGATTTTCAGCTGTGACATGTCACTTAAGCTGCGTAATGCCTGAGCAGACAGACCAGGCTGTTGTGCCCTTCCCTTCACCCAGAGGCAGATCATATGTCCTAAAAATGTTGCATTTCCGTTCCATGTTTTTATACGCAGCTGCCAGTGTATTGTTTTCTCTCATCTAAGATATTTGGAAGGAATCAGATGTCAGAGAGATACACTAATAAATTAAATGATGAAGCATTATCCCGACCAAATCTATGGGACACAAAGGCCTGCATCTTTTCATCTGGATAAACAGGCTCTGTCTGGCTTTTAGAGTTGAGAGGCAAAACAAATCTATATGATCCCCTGCAAACTGGCCTTTGTTTGGGTTTCTGATTTTGTTGCAAGATGTAGAAGAAGAAAAAATTTTTCCCAAGTGACAGGGAAGTCAAACAAACTGTTGCATGAATTTATTTCAGAAAAAAACCCCATGGTATTTATCATGACATATGGCAGACTCGTGAGTTTTCTATTTGATGAAGATATGTGAATATTTGACACATAGCATTAAACCCCAGGTCCTTCGGGGGAATATTGAAAACAAGCAAGCGACGCTGGCACAGCTGTTTCAAAGTGACTTTGAGATTCAAACAGTATCCCAGCACAGTCTTTACATGAAGCTGCCACAGCCTGCTCCTAACATGCCTCGGTTGTTCTCTTTTCGGGAAAGCATACAATAAGGCCAGGGTTTCAGGTGGGGTAAGTGCATTTGACTTGCACTGGGTGGGACTCAGAAAACACTTCTACAGTTTAAGTCATTTATATAAGTGTGCAGTATCCTTTCCACATAAGTGTTATGGCATTATGGGTGAGTCAATACCTGTACTCCACATACCATACCTGAGACAGCTCTTCCAGCGTTTTTGAGCAGCAGTGGGAGGAGGCAAGTTGTCTTTGAAAAGCACGCTTACTTTGGCACTGTAACCATTAGGTCTAGATATTACCAACTAGCATTTATTTCCAAAATAAGTGTTTGGGTTTGTTGGAGCTTATCCTATGCATATACTAGGTGCAAGTATATACAATATTGACAGCTGAGATTAAAAAAAAAAACAAAAAAAACGCTCACAATATTATTAAGAAGATGTGTGAGATGGCTGAAGCAATCAGAGCAGTGGTTTTCTTTCAGTATTTAAGTGCCTACAAACTATCTGAATTATATTAGCTGAATTTTAAAATCATCGTGTGGCTACTTGTAATAAATATTCATACAGGATTTCTTCTAAAATGCAGAAGAAGATGCAGAGGAAGACAGGAGCCATGGGATATATACCTGAAGTCTGAGGAAATTTTTATCTGAATGACAAGGTGAAATACTGAGTTTGGCGTTATCTGACCTCTGAGGCTCAAGTTCACTCCTCACTGAAAATCTTTTATGCCTGCTGCTTGTGGGAAATGATGTTGTGTTCCCCTAAGCTCCTGCCTAAAAACTAGAGCTTCACTGAACTATAGAAAACCTTCTGAGATTTTCTAAGCTATTATGTCCTAGTCTCTATTTTAGAGACTAGGTAAGGTAATTAAAAGTCCAAAAGGAGCAAAGTTCTTTACAAAACAGCTCTTAAAGGGGGGACAGTTCTTTTCCAAGGCAGCAATGAGTTTCATTGTGGAACGCTGGGGCACATTTGTTACCCAGTGTTCAGTATCTTCAATCATCTTTCCTTGGGTCTCTCCTGATGCAACCACAAGCGTTAGACATTGCTTTAAATAGCTCAGATACGGCACAGGCCAGAGCTATCCCAAGGACAGCCAAGTTGCAGTGACAGTTTCAGGTATCACTGGCCTTTTGCAGAATGCCCCTTTGGAAAGGATTGCTGCTGGCATGCTTTGGGACAGTAAAGCTTGCTGTGATTTCATGTAATCTCAGGAATGATATTTTTGGCTAACTCCTGAGATGGTTCCATTTTGTGTACTCGTTCAATCACTTGGATTTCTGTGACAGACAAAAATGACATAAAGCTTTGTTTACAAACTCATGTTCACACAGTTTCTTCCCCAAGCACTGTAGCCTACTTTTGGATTGCTTACTGAAGGATCCTTGGATGACCTGTCTATTCTCTTTTACTGAAGTATCTAAGGGAGTGTTTGGCTTTGGGGGAGGTTTTTCTGGAGAAGAGTGGATATTGCTAAAATAAGGAAGGGAAGGCAGTTCTTTTGCAGACTGATAAATGTGTTACAGCCTTATTCTGAGAAGAATTGGGAACTCATTTCCATTTCTATTACTTTCACAAAGCTTTTGTATTTTCACATATAATCTTTTAAAATTTTTGATATAAATTCTTTTGTGGAGTTAAATGCCATTTAAAAAAAACTGTTCCAAAAGTATCTTGGTCTGTGCTTTGTGTATCTATGCATACAGTTACATTTTGTGAGATGGTAGCACAGAAAAATTTGGTTAATGCCCCTGAATTCAGTCATAACACTAACATTGACTTCAAAGTTCTTTAGGCCATTGCTACCAGCATTTAGCATAAAAGGCAGAATAAGTAATATGAAAGGAGTACATAGGTATGAGGCCAGCCCTGTTTCACTGAACTCTACTGCCTTTTTTTAGAATTGAAGCAGAATGGACAGATGACTCAGGTAAATCTTAATACATGCTTCAGTGAACCTGATACTAATTTATTGTAATCTGAATTTTAGATTGATATATTCTCCTGCCTGATGGTGAGATTGATGTTCATGGATATAATTCTAAACTACATATGAAAAAATTTACTCAGAATGCTGTAGGTGCTCCAGTAATAGTGAAATGGTGAATAATTCCTCTTAGCTTTTCAGTGCTTTTTCAGTCTGTTGAATTTAGGAAGAATCAACACAGTTTGCTACGTACTTGTATATGTAGTTTTAGATGAAATACATATTGAAGAGAGAGTCTTTTAATTAGAGTAGCTGACAGAGATGAGAGCTCTTGGACTGAAAAATAATTTGCTTGATGAGTGTATTATAGAGGGGGTAGATGGGGGCTAGATGTGCACTTTTGGAAGCATTCTTAATACTTGTTAACATGGAATGGCGGGACAAGTCTTATTACAATATTGTGTAACTGATGTTAGCAATGTCTGTATGAAGAATAAGCTCTTCTGAAATACTCCTCTTTTCTGAAAGCAAATTAATTTCCTTTGATGATGATTAGATACTTTGATGATGAGAGCTGCTATGTCTGACTCACAGGTGTCCCCTCTCAGACTGATTTCTGTTGTAAATTGAAAACAAACTTTTTAGTTTAGGCGAGTATGAAATTGAAAGGAAAAACCTAATCTTAGAAAATATCATTATGGCACTGAATCTCTGATTACGTGTCTGATGCATTTCAGCAATAATGCCTTCACATTAATGTAACTTCAGCATTTATAACTCCAGTACCAGTTTCCCCTCTAACTGGATTTAAAACCAAAACCCAACCCTTACCTAAGCCCGTGTTCTTGAGAAGGAGGCTGTGTGTGACAGAGAATTGGTTAAAAGAGCCCAATTACCAGCAGGGTTTTGCTGCTGCCAGTCCTTCATGGAGGCATCCTCCCCCAGGACTTTACTGGAAAGGCAGGGTGCAGCTGGAAGGGGCACGGTGCAGGCACAGATGTCTCCTGCTTGTGAAGGCAAGCTGAAAGCCAGCGTGCAAACGGCAGGAGAACCCCAGTCCCTGCGAGCAGGAGGCACAGCTGCAAATCTCTGTGATGCCTTTGGCCCCTCCATTTTTAAAAAGGAAGATGGGAAGAAAACCTTCAAGAGCTCTGAACTTTTTCTCATATTTTAGTTGTGTGAAAAGGAGTATTATCCCTTGGGAAATTTTGCTGCAGGAGTACACATGGCAGTGGTTCCTTGTTCCAACCGTGTGACAATGGATGGAGGAACAGTTCTTCAGTGCTGTGCCATGGACAAATAGCACCTCTGGGTACAGAAGTGATACTGAACCTGCATAGAGGTACATAAGTAAAACTCAAAAGAAGAATGGATGTCTTTTACTGGATTTCCCCTTTTCCTTTCCCATCCACCTAAAACTACAGTTTTCTTTTCCCTAGTATACATGCATGAAGGAGTCAATCAGAAGTCAAGCAAGACTTTCTGTTTTCTTTAGGTCTAAACAGAAGAATCTCATGATATTTTTACATTTTTGCTAAATGCTTGTTTTTTAATATCACCACAACTATTGTTTTAAAACTTCTCTAGAATGAAACCTCCCCTCCAGAGGGATGTTCACCTAAGTCACCTGAGATCTTCTTGCTTATAGAAGAAGGGCAACCAACCATTGGCTCTGGTGTGCACTGATTTAACATTGATCTAGAGTATAAGAAAAAAAGAAGATATATTTCTTGGTGGATGAAAAATGCTGATAAATTTATTCACTGATGTCAAAGACTTTGGCATTCATAGTTTGGTAAGCTGCCACAGATAAGGTAGATATCCTAGGCTTAGGAGTGCTATTTTGAAACACAGTTGTTAAAGCAGATGTACAGTACTCTAAAAAAATGGGAGTAAGGTAATATATCAAAATGCACTTATAAAGCACAGAGCCAGGTTGTGTCTGAACAGCAAAAGCAGTCTTTTCTTCCCCTTCCACACAAGGTGTGTAGTCCCAAGTTGTGCAAGTGCACACTGGTTCTTCTGCACAATACTGTGTATTTCTGTATTGTCCTTTGACCATCAGAAACCCTCAAGGCCACCAGGTTTGGTGGTGATGAGAGCTTAGCCTCTGCACTGCAGCTGGTGCTTCATGAAGCCTCGCCAGAGAACAGCACTGGGCGAGTGAAGGGCTCTGCACAAGGCCTTGCTTTGGAGGCAGCTGGGCTGCAGCCTGTTTTGGGGACAAGCTGCCTTGGGGACAGAGCAGGGTGTCGGAGCTCTGGCTGGCTTATCATGTGTCAAAGGCAGAAAATCTATATCAGGAGAAAGATGCATTTTAGCTGGAATAGAATATGTGATTTAGATAATTAAATTGGATCCTGTCTAAGTAACCTAATGTCAGCTGTACAGCTGACATTATTTCTTATGGTAAGGATGCATTAAAAAACCCCCAAAAAACAGGCAGTCCACATCACCAGATAATTTCCCTAAGGTTAGAAGAGATCATCAGAAAAGAAGACCAAGAACAAGGTAGGGAGTAAGAGAAATATAATCACCAAGTATCCACATGTGTTGAAATCCTAATGCATATTAGGTTTTTTGTTCCTAAAAGCCATGGCATTATTACTCCTTTCTTTTTTAAAATCCTTAGCACAAATATCTCAAATAACTTTTTTTTTCTATTGTCAGACCTTTCAGTCAGAGGCAGTGGCCATACAGAGGCTCTCCAGTTTGCCATGTCTTAATTCATAGAAAGGAACTTCAGTGTAGTGGCAGCCATCTCCTGAGAGGAGGTCTGACTAACCCACTTGTGAGTGAGATTATTCCTTCTGTGAAAGCAAAGCAGTGTTTTCTCGAACTGAGTAGGTCAGAATTTTAAACTAAGCTGGGAACAGCTGTTCCCACCTGTTTACTGACAGCTTCTCTGTGTGTGTTGGGTGTATGTACACAAAAATTACCGTGCAAAGGGAGGTGCTGGGCTCAGTCACATCACCGTGTCACCGCACCCAACCCAAAACCAAGGCAGCCCAGGGGGGGATATACATTGTGCTTGAGAATATTCTCATCTGTTTTCTTGTGTAAATCACTCCTAGTGAATATTTAGTGCCATAAACTGACCTCTGGGGTGAAAAGACATCTATTACAGAAAGCATGAGCATTCTGTTGTATGTGAGGAGCAAAGTTAATGAGCCTTGCTTACAAATTAAATGCAGACAAGTAGATGTATGTTCTCATCTGTCTCTAATGTCATTGTTTTAGGACCAAGTTCCATGTAATATTGAAGTGATTTGAGATGTACAATCATTTGACAGAGCAGAGAAGCCCTGTTGTACAAATGTGGACCTGAGGTTCACTGCATCTGCTGTAAGGTTCCACAGAAAGTCTGTGACAAAGTGGGAAGCTGGATCCAGATCTTTCATGTCCTATACAGCCCCCTTCATCTGGAACACCTCTTCTTGCTGTGGAAATTTGGTCTTAAATATTTTACACTTAGAGCAGGTAGAGTTTATCCTCCCATACCGTTAGTACTTAAATAATGTTCTCATTTAATAATGCTGGCAGAGATTTAAAAGCTTACAAGTATAAGAGACTCAGCAGCCTTGTTTCTACTCCTTTCAATGGCAAATAACCTATTTTAGCCAATTTATTGTGGTGTGCCCATGCAATGGGCTACATGTCAGTTGGTCCCAGAGTTTTTGACATCTTTAGCTCAGTGCTATAGTTAAGAAGAAAATTTATAAATTACTCTATACTTACAGAATTTAAATACTGCTTATTATAGTAACCATTTGCCTTTGGTCAGATTTCTACAGTGTAGCTTGAAAAGTGAATTAATATTTAATTTCAGTCAATAAAAAAGACTTTGTGGGTGGAAAAACAAAAATAAATGCTAAGAGCCAAGATAGAAGAGTAAGAAAGTCTTCAAATGCATCCAGTTTTCGCTTTAGATATTTATCCATTGTCATTGATTCTTAATTCTATCCCGGTCTTTTGGCTTCAGTAAGCAAATATTAGATATCTTCTCTGAGATGCTGCAATCTGCCAACACTTCAGTATACTCGGACAACTAGAGTTTTTAATGGGTACAGGCAGCTTTCTCCAGATTCTGAAATGGGTTGCAGGGCAAAAAAATTACTAAATTAATTCCAGCTGCTCTAGCCCAGGACTGGCAGCCAGATGGCTGGATCACCTTTTGGTGCCACTGTCATATTAATTCACCTTGGTTAGAGGCAAAAATTGACTCAGATGCAGGGCCATGCTGACAGCCTCAGTGTTGCTGTGCATTGTGGAGGGACCAGCACACTCAGTGATACTTGGTTTCTCTGCAAAGTTACATCATAGGAGTTCTGCGTCTTCCAAATTTTTGTTTAGCATGTTGTAAAGAAGAAACACAGTTTATTGCAAGTGGACAAGGGAGGGACTGTAGACACTGTGGTGCAGGGCTGCCGAGGCCCACCATGTCCTACTGGAGATGTCTTGGTGGNCACTGCAACAAGGGACCAAGGCTGTTGTGTATTCAGTCAAGACAACAGTTTTGACATTCAGAGTAGTAAATAACTTCTCAGACCTTTCCTGCAACTGCTGTCTGGATGGAGACATTTCTTTCGTATCCACTGTGACCCGTGGTCACAATTCACCTTCATTACACTGGAGCTGCCCCAGCCAGTAGAGAACTGCTATCCCCGAGACCTCGTAGGCTGAGCAGGTGGTGGGCAGGAGTGGGGAAGAACAGGGTGCAGCAAATGGCATCGAGCAGCGACATGGTTACAATAGTTGGTGCCACTGCAGCAGTCCAGTTGGGCTGCTGAGGGGTTCCATAGTGCCTGGCATTTTCTTNTCCTCTCAGGTGGCAGGCTGCTGCCCAGTGACGCCGTGCGTCCACAGGGGTAAAGAAGAAAGGAGGGGTCTCTCATATGGGTTTCCAGAGGGTTTCCATAATGGGTTTCCATTATTGCTCTGAAAGGGTCAGGGACGAAAGACGGGGAGCTCAGGGTACGCAGGGATTCTTTTGCAGGGGGAGGGCTAGCTCAGGAGCCAATGAGAAGGGAGTGAAGGGGTGGATTCGNCAGGAGTGGGGAAGAACAGGGTGCAGCAAATGGCATCGAGCAGCGACATGGTTACAATAGTTGGTGCCACTGCAGCAGTCCAGTTGGGCTGCTGAGGGGTTCCATAGTGCCTGGCATTTTCTTAAACAACATGGGTAAATCTTCTGTGGATTAACTTTTCTTCATTTTTTCTTTACCGGGTTCCGATTTCTTGCTCTTCTACGGCTCAGAAAATGCCCGAACTGGGAATTCTGAAAAATGGAATTGATGCGGGAGGTAAACTTGGATAAAGTCTTCATTTAACATTGCGTTCAGTTATTTCTCTGTATCACAAGAAAGTGAACTGAAGACATTATAAAAATTGTTTATAAACAAAAAGTAGGGAATATGTCACGTGAAGAAGCACATAAAATCTGGGTGATCATCCACTCAAGAGAAAGTAAAAAAAAAATCCCTTCTTAAATGAAAATAGGACAAAGATCAGTGAAAAAAAAAAAACAACCAAACAACAACAAAAAAACCCCCCAAAACAGTGTTAACAAAGTCTGAATTAAGCCAAATATATAAAAGACAAAGCAACATATGTTCAGGTGCTATGTAAATCAATAGGTCTTAAAAAAGCTAGGCAAAAAGGAGTGAAATGCCTAGTTTCATTTGAGAATATTAACCAAGTGTTTCAAAGCTTTGATGGAAAGAAATCCTGTAATATAAAAGTACAAGGTATGTATGAATGAAAGAGGAATTTTCCCACTGGAGTAAATTCCTGTATTTCAGGAGTGAAGAGCTCACACTATCAGGAAGAACCCACAATCCCTGATCTAAACAGAAAGAATGAAATCCTACAGCTCTTCTATCTGCTGCTCCATCTGGGTCTGGACAGGGATTGTGAAAAGCTGAACGGAATCAAGCAGACTGCAAATACAAAAACACATGATAAGGTGTGATATAAAGAGCAAATGTTCAGACCTTATGAATACTCCCTTTTGTACTCTTTCCCTAGCACTGGGTGCTTTCCAGATATGTGATAAAGAGCTGGGTGAGCTGTTGCTGTGCCCTAGCATGGCCATTTTCATCTATGGGAAAACTCATACTCCTTTTTCACATCCCCACCACGGCCTTGTGCTGGGAGTTTTCTGAGCGAGAGAACACTGCTGGGTGCATTTTGTGTATTTGAAAGTCAAATGGCCCCTTAGCTGAGGTTTGTGTTTGCTTGCTTGTTCCTGGTAAACAGTGCTATTTCCCTTGCTTGAGTTTGTTTAGTAAGTCTGTGTCCTTGTGCTGTTCATACCCGAAGAGCTGATCGAACAAGGTGCGACTGTAGGGGCTTCTTTATCACTCTGCAGCCTGAAGGGGAACTAATTGCCCTGTCCAACTCTGAGGTGAAGTTAATTAGCAGAAATGTAGTTATGAAAAGACACCCAAGGGAAATGCCAAGAAAAATGGAACATGCATCCCTCCCTGCCTCCGCAAGTGACAGCAGCTCCCCTTGTTCCGAGGCCAGTGACAAAGCGCAGCTGGAATCCGTGTCCGACACTGCAGAAGATGATGCTGTGCTGCTCCTGGACAGCTGGTTACCATCTCCTCTGCGTTGTTGGATCCACGTAAGATAATGTTGTCTTTCTTCAGTAAAGCCAGGTTTGGATCTTTTGAGTCTGCTGCGCTTTCAGGGCTTTGGTTTTTGTTGTGTTTTGTTGCTTTGGGATTTTTCTGCGGCTTGAAAGCATTTAACTGCTAGGTTTCCTCAAGGCCAGAAAATGTTGGAATTGAGAACTAAAGGAGAATGTTTTGGGGGTTTTTTGAGTGCTAGTGTGAATCACTGAGAAAGAGCAAAGAAATGAGCCTTCATTAAGTCCTTGTGCAAAGCAAATACTGAGCAGGCGCACGTTAGGGAGTGTCTTATGTCAGGTCCGCTTTCAGACAAGGCTGATGTGGAAGCCTTCTTTGTTGCACTGTGCAGTAGTGCTTGTTCTGTCCTACAGGTGCTGATTTTATTAGGAGTTAGCTAAACACCAAGACTCCTTTGGAAGGCGATTACCCCTTTGCTTCCACCCCTGCAGTTTCTCAGACAGATTGGATACAGTCTGACAACCATGGAGAACAAGTTGAAGCCTGGAGAGTATATGACAGTCCAGTAATTTCCCCCCTCACTCCCTGTACCCGGAGGTACACCTCACAGTTTTCAAAATCAATAAAATTTGTATTTTTTGTTCTGTACTTAGAATGGAATAAAACCTTTGAGTAAAAATAGGACAACAATTGAAATACTTTAAGGAGAGCTTGTATTTTTCATATCTGAATTCTTGTGTTTCAAATTTTTGGCACTGATTTAATAAAAATTCTCTTTCAGAATTCTAGAGAGAATGAAATACGGCAGTGGTTAGAGAACTTCATTATATACTGAGGGAAGTAAAGGCACTATGTGATTAGGATATATGATAAAGAAAAATAATCTCAGTTGTTTTTCCTTTAGAATCAAATGTCCGGAGCAAATTTCAGTCCCTATATAGAGATTTTTAGAAGGATTAGTAAGGGAATATTTATTACCCAGTAGACTTAAGGATTTTAGTGCAATGAAACAAAACTCAAGATATCAATCTAAAAAAGAAAAGAAATGCCTTTTCCTTTATTTTACGGTATTTAAGAAATGTCATTTGACACAATATGTGGTGGTTTGTTTTCTCTAATAGGAAATAGGATGATCTGTGTGAGAGAAAATGGTATGGTGTCTGGTTCTTTAGTCTAACAACTTGTGCAAATAAAAGGGGAATCAAAAGAACATTTCAAGTGTCAGCAGTTCATGTGATGAAAGTGATCTCATTCCCCACTATTTTGCAATCTTACAATGCCCAGAGACATTATATAAAGCCAAAAATGAGATTTTACGTATAATTTCTGAACAAAAAAGAGCTATAGGAAGCGTGAGAGGTTTCCTACAGCAATGCCAGAAGTAGAGTAGTAACACATCCTCAAGTTCTGCAGCTGTTGGGTGGGTGACCTGACCAGCACCCTGATCTGCCTCTCACTGGTGGCCCCCAGAGCCCCAGCCCAGGAGACACGAGACAGCCCTGCCCTGACACCAGCCCTGTGTTCCCTTCAAGTCCAGCTTTCAAACCATGAGTGAGCTCTGTCTTTCTATACTTATGTTTACATGTATATATATATGTATATGTCTGTGTTTGTATGTATGTATATGTATATATTCAGATATAATCCTTGTCAGCAGTTTCCAGCACTTACCTTATGGAGAAGAAAAAGCATAAGCATTTCTTTCAGAAATGTTTTTACCATAAATCCCAAGGTGTCCCACTTTGTAGTATTTCTTCCAGAAGTGTTTGGTACCTGAACTCCTGTTGCTCCAGTTTTTTAGTTGCTGCTGAAACAGAATTTTGTAGAGGGAGTGTTTTTTCCAAGGTTTGTTTTTTTATTCACTTGTAAAAAATTGTAAAGAGTGTAAGAGGAAGAGAAGAACCATCTAAACTCACCCTGAAGTGTTTTACATTAACAGAATTTTACTTAGGTATCAAAATCATTTAGGTACTGATTTTGAGACATTCCATGCATTTTAGAAAAGTTGACTTGGTTGGATTACTCTGCAACATTGCTAAATGCAAAGTCTACAGCAACCTAAGATAGAATTCAGCCTTCCTTCATGTCAGTAGGGGTCCTTATACTTGGAGCTGAACTGGCTCTCCAGACCCAGTCCTGGTGCAAGAGAGCTGAGGATTCATTCCTTTTGCCTCCAGCACCCAAACCAAGGTGCCTGAATTAGTAGTCTGGTTGTCTCCAGCTCTGTGCCATAGTCAGGAAAAATAGGGGCTCGGTGGGACTGAGAGAAGCCTTAGGTAACATGTTCTTCTCCACTGACTGCAGGAGAAATTCAAGTCTCAGGTAGGCACCTTCATTCAGCAGGGTGGACCTTGGGCAGAGCACCTGCATGGCATGGGTAAGGATCTGCAAAGTCATCTTCCAGTGCAGCATCTCAGAAGCTTAAAAGCAGCATGCCTGACTTCACCAGAGGGAGGAGGAAGGGAAGGCAAAACAGGTTTTGTTGTCCTGCTCCACATTTACTGCATTAGCTCAAACAACCTCTCAATTTTCTCGTCCTTTGAGGCAGGAAGGTCAGTTGGCTGCATAGCTTCTCACCTTCTCTTCTGTTTGGATGGAAGCTACAGCTTTTCCAGAATGCTGACAGGAAATAGCTTGATTTGGCACAAAGCTTTGAGGGTTCTTTGCAAACAACATCTTCAGTTTGTGCTGCAAAGAAACGGGAGTTCAGTTTGTCTCAGAAGATGGCTATCACCTAATGTGCAACAACGTTTTACTGAAGTACCCAGCAGCAAACAAACTGTGCTCCACAAACTGTGCTCTGCGTATCAGAACGCAGTAAAAGCAATATTTATGCTTTGGGTTTGGGGTTTTTTTTTAGGTGTCCTTTCCATCTGAAGAAAAAGTTTGCAGCTCGTCACAAAAAGTTCCTTCTTACAAGCGGCAGCATTATACTGCTAAAGCAGTAAATGTGGTGAGATACAAGTAATATGTCACTTCTTAGAAACTGTCATAATTGGTGTCCTTGAAACCATGACAGTAAATCTAAAAATTCATTATCATATTGCCTACAGAATAAATAGGGAATACCTTGTTCTTTCCATCACATTGTTACTTGTGTATTACATATAATATACATATTATTAGTATGCTAAATTTTAAGACATGGCTTACAGTTAAGCATATAACTAACTGCAAGTCATCTCTTAAAATTTAGTATTTGACTAAACTGATTGGTTTGGTGAAACAAAGATGAGATACAGCACATTTTTTGTGATCTGAACTCCATTCTATTGATAGTTTCATATAGATGTGATAGATTTTGTAATTCATCTGCCTTTAAGATAAAATTCCAGTTTCAAAGAACTAACTCAAAACATGTTGAATTTTAATCAGGAGAATAGTACTGGTCTTAAATGGTCTTCAGACGTATAGAAATAGAAAATAAGTCAAAACAGTTTTTACAACACCACGGAGAAAATTAGAACTGAGTCAAAGATACTGTGGCAATGGGATAACGTATAAGTTATGCCTAAGGGAGAAAATTCCAAAATGCAATGTCATATTTATATTAATGGTCTCTGGTAAGACTAGTGACCTCATAGCCTGGTCATTTTTGCAGTGCTTTATTTCTACCATGATTGTAATATTCGTGCTCTCTATTGTGTAGTCAGCTTAGGAAATGAATCTGCCTTACCCAGAAGTAGCTAGTAGGGTATTTTTATCGATCAAAGTATGTTTTGTCAATGGAAATAGTAGTTTCATCTCCTCAGTTACTACTCAAAAATTACATTGCAAATATGCCACGTAAGGAGCACACCTACACGCTGTTGTTGTTGATCACGGCTGTTCTCAAAGCTCCTTGTCACGGCTGATGCAGAGCTTTAAATATTGAGAGTGCTGTCCTCCATCCCCTGAGGTGTTTGACTTTTTTTCAGTTGCACAATCTGAAATTGGACTGGTATAGCTAATTGGCTTTTGGGGGGTTCGTTTTGTTTTTTTCTAAGTATCTCACTAATGGTTTACAATGCTGCATTGTAGGGGAGGAAGCAGAAGCTTTTGGCATTGGCCATCTGAGGGTCTGCTGACAGGAATAATAAGGTAGCTCAGAGCATGCTGAAATGCTGGTGGGATAGTCAGAAAATCACTTTTGACTGCTTCAAGCTGGAGCCAAATGTTTCATATTTACATCATAATTATCTGTGGAGAATTAATCTGGTACTCCAGAAGGGTGGAAACTGCTTAAGAATCTGTTACACGGGGTCTCAAACTGCCAGTACTGTGGATGTCACGCTTCGAGGAATAAAAACATATGTGCTTATTTTTAATTCAGAGTCTCTAAATATGTCTTCTTCTGTGAGAATAATTTGCTAGTCTGCATAAACTTTTCTATTGCTGTTTCTGCCCTATGAGCAACATAGAGGCAGACAGTGCTCTAAATTTTTCTCAATTGTATCCCATGCTATAATTTTGTTTTATTAGCTATGAGATGGTTCAGATCAGATGTAGTCTCACGACTTAACACTTGTGTATTGAACTGGCAGTATAAGGCACATGAAAGAAAAGATTTCCAACTTGAAACTCCAACTTGAAAACCTAGGTCTGCTTCTCTTGCTGACATCTAACCTGAGGGAAAAAAATACTGTGCTAAGGGAAACAACAGAATAGTGGATAGAGATTAAAGAACATCTGACAGAAGGAAGAATGGCAATTGTTTTGACAGCTGAAAAATCCCAGAAACTGTATCTTTTTCTAATGCTGGACAAAATGCTAGAATTTACAGAATTTTGCAAGTTGTCTTGCTCATGGCTCTTCTGACTAGATCAGGACTGGCCACTGAAATTCAAGTGCATGCACAGTAAAAGATAGGTCCAGGGAACTGAAACATTGAATCAGAGATACACTCTTAGTGGAGGACTGAAATTCCCATTGTGGCTAAAAACAGTTAAGCTAGATTTTGACTTGGGCAGAAATGGAGCCAGTTTGAGTCCAAAATGTTAAATGGGAGGAAATACGGATTTACTGCCAAAGTTTTGTGCAAGAAAAACTAATTTGTCCTGCAAGGCTGGCCTTGTTAATTTTACTGAAAAGCTGTTATCATGAGCATAGACATGAACACATATGTAGACATGTTAAAAAAAAAACAAACAAAAAAAACCCAACTGTTCTTTGCCTACTTATTTAATGGTTTAATGGGAAAAAAACAAGTAACCACCGTATCTGGTCTACTTTGACTTTATATTGGCTGAAAGAAAATGGAGAAATTATATGGAATAGGGAGAAAGTAGGGCTTTACTAATTCAGAATTGGCTTCATCATGGAGTCTTGCTATAATCTGGCTTTTAGATGAATGATTTCTGTTTATATGCTCTCTGGGATAATAGTTGCTTTTGCTTTTGTAAGATGTGAGCCAGCCTCTTTGGAATTTATGAAAACTTTCTTGCATTCTTTAAATATTCTTTTAAGAATTTAGCGCAGATGTTTGAGCAAATGAAAAGAGCAAGTAGTTTTCATTAGGCTCATGACTTACCCTTAAGGCTGTTTAAGGGCCATCATCATGGATTTGTGTCACCGTTCAAACCAATTTGCTTATGACAGATCTTGAAAATAGGATATGAGGTTTACAAATAGACAGACGTCAGGTGAGTGAGAAAGTTCTTTGGTTTTTCAGGTTGATGGGAAATAGACATCTGAAGAAAATGGCAATATTTTGCATTACATTTTATTTTGCACTGGTTTTTATATAAATGAGCTTACTGTAAGAGCTCAGTTCTGGAAAGATAGAGTGCAGTTGAGTGCAGTGAGGTAGAATCCAAGCAAAATAACACAGACACTGGATTTAGATGAGGTATTTACTTCCTGCCTCTCTGAATTTACAGCCTATCATAGGGAGCAGTATATGATACAGTATATGAAGTAATATTCTACAGTATATGAAGCTGCCATAGAAAGAGAGGTCTGAGAGTTAGAACTGAAAATTGTCATTGCCTGATAAATCCCCACAACTAATTTACTGAGAGCTGGTGTCACTTTGTGGGAACTGCTGTTGCCTTCCTACCCTCCCTCCTTGTCGCCCAATACAGTTTTGCCAATGACTACAAAGGCTCTGGGCTCCGAGCCTGCTTTTAGAAAAGAATAAAAATTGTCAACATAGTGAAGCAAAACTTGTCAACAGAAATCCAAGAAAGTAAAAAAAAATTATCAAGAGTTGTTACACCCGGCAGCGTTTTGTTATCTCCTAAGTAGCTGGCCTTCTGAAGGTCCGAGTAGCAGGAGCTGAGGCAGCGCCCACACAGAGCGGCAGCGTGCGGTGCAATCTGGGCTGGTGGGGCTTTACCACCGCAGCCTGTCCCTTAGCCCTGCCGTGACGTCCGATAAGCACACTCACACGTCTGTGTCAGCTAATACTATTACGAGGCTCCAGAGTGGTAAAACAGCAGGCTGCCAGATACGTTAAGTACCCATATGGTATGCTTGGTTACCTGTCCTTCCTCTCTCCTCCACTTTTGCTTTCCAGCACCTATGGTTTAAAAGAGTTTGTTAAAAAAATGATTCAAATGCTAAGGCCTGAATTTCCAAGGCTGTTGCCTTTTTTCGGCAGAGTCTTCAACCTTTCCCTGTGTATGCAGAGGTTATAGATTTAAACTCCCACACCATTCCCAGGATAATGACATAAACTCAAAGCATAAGTGTGGAATATCTAATTTTAGTCAGGTGGCAGTAAATTTTCCTGCATAACTGCAGCATGTGATCCTTCTCTGAGGAGAAAACAAAACAACTATATATACTGCTCACAGTATCCCCTTTGCTAAAGCAGAACATCAGCTGCTACTTAAGAAAGTTTTCATTTTCTTTAGCTTCAGTTTTTCTTCAGCTTCAGTTTTTCTTCATGAGTACAAATTGGTTGTTACAGATTATGCATATAGAGCAAAGATATGTCCAGGCAAAAAGGGCTGAAAAAATTATTTCTTATGTTTTCTCCTTGTCCCAATCAATCCAAATCACATATCATGAAACGATACTTGACAATGATAGATCATTGAATTTGCTACCACCTTAACATATTTATTTCTGTTAACTTTTCTTCACATGAGAGTAGGCAACAACAGAGGATGGAAATGCAAGAACAAGTCTCAGGAAATCCTGATGTAATCATCTTTTCAAATAAAAAGGAAGTGGCTGTCTAATGCAAGACAAAAACATTTGTACTTGCCACAGCAAATTTTATCCCAGGTGTATGTATGCAAGACTATCAAGAGTTATGGCTGACAAATATGTGTAACCTGTAGTGCCTGGGCTCAGTTTCTGTACATTATTAGATTGTGTCACTTTCAAGTAATTTTAGAAGAGCTTTATTACCAAAAGTGGCAGCCTGCTGTCTGAATTCATACCTTACACCACTGATATCAGTGAACTGCTCACAAAACAAAATAAGTAAAACCTGGTCCTTTTGGTACACAAGAATGAAAGGGATGTTTAAAACAGATCGTGTAATTATCTTTCAAAAGGGATCCTTTCTTAGTCCACCTGAAGGATTATGATGTATTTTAGAGAGGTTTTGGGGTACAGTGAATATCTGACAGATAAGGTGATTTCCTTGCTGTATTAAGCTGAGCAGAGGACTCAGAAGACATGAACACTGTAAGTGGCTGTAATCTGCTTTGATGGGTTTAGAAAGTCAACAGACAAAAATAATACAAGAGGTCATTAAACAGCAGCGCGCAAGGTTTGGTGTCATCAAGATGTCTGATGCCATATGCTGGATGTCCTGAAGTGTTCACTGAACCTAGGTCATGAAAGCCAAGGGAGGATATTGACAACAGAGTAAAGCCTGTAAGATCTACGTGGAGAGGCTTAGACACACTATGAGATTATGTTTGTCGGCCGAAAGAGCAACGTCAAAGCCCACACAAGCATAAATGAACATTTTGAAGCAGAATAGTAAATTCTCACGCTCTCAAAACAGAAAATTGAATACTATGTTGGCTTCTTTATTCTACAGAATATTTTAAAGATAGTTCTAGAATACCTTTAAGCTCTGTACTTGAAACTGAGCTGGAAATTTTCTCGGAAAAGAAAGTTTCTGCCGATTTTTGTCCAATCAGTGCTTTCAAATAAGTAAGATAAAACCACAAGTAGAATAGCACAGAGAAAATCAGACTTTGATGATTATTTTTAATTGAACGGTTAACTTGCTCCTGTGGATAACATGTCTCAAGATAAGTGGAGGATGATTTGGTTCTAAACTTGTCAACTGTGATCTCAGATTTCTAGGCAGATCTCTGTAATGTGCATTTTGACACAGGCTCTGTGTAGGAAAGGCATAGCTTTTGCTTCTTCCCTTTTCAGTCACAGAACAAACAGCAAGCACTGGACAAGGGATGTTCAGAAGGTGACGTCTCATAAACCAGCACCTAAGTACTGCACAGAGCAAATGACCATCCCTTTGCGGTGCTTGGGAAAATTGCCAGCTCAACAGAAGTTTCACATTTATACTCCAGGAATGTATATTTGTCAAACTGGACATGTAGTTATCACAGGAAAGTGCAGTTCCCCATACAAAGAGCACACACAGCTTTTTTCTCTATTGCAGAAGAGCACGTATAGGGAAAAGACAAAAGAAAGTTAAGAAGTGAAGGTCCAGAACTAGAAACAGTTCTTCCAGAGTGCCTGATCATGTCAAGGTCAGATCCAAACGGATCATTACAGAGTATCCTATTAACTGCACTAGATTTTTTTAGGGTGGTATTTTTTTGGTTTGAGGGCGTTTTTTTTGGCAGCCAATCATCAACTGGAAATTAAAATATTTTTCTATTTCTGTGAATGTACGGTTTCTCTACAAGTTACTCAGCAGCCATCAGGAGCTAAGAGACTTGCGTGACAAAAGCCACGTGAGTAGATAATAAGGAGATAAATCACGCCATGTTACAAGGAGGAGAACAGGTGACTGAGTTTCTTTCTGTTCCTGTTATTTTGCCTGCTTGAGATTAGTCACAGATCACATTTTGTCCACTGTAGAGACTTTTCATAATTTGTCTTTGTGTGTATTGAAGACTTCCACATACATGCAGGTATAATAGAAAGAAAAGGATATATATTAAAAAAAAAAAAAAAAGGCAAATATACTACAGTGAAGCTAATCACAAACTTGGGCAAAACAGAATAATTAAGAAGCTTTATAGCTGAAAGGCAAGAGGGATAGAGAGACTAGTAGAGTTTTGAAGAAAATTTTAAACTACTAGGGGAATATTAAATTGTGAATTTCCTTCTCAAGGTTCATTTGTGTCCAGTGCAATCTGAGGATTTTTCATCTTTGCTTGTGTATCCATACACCATGGCAGCCCGGAGAGAAGTTGGTATAAATCTCTAAAATCTTGAAGATATTTTTTGATACATTGCAGTAAATTACTCTTGCCTTTTTACTCTCTAAAAATTCTTAGAGGACTTCTTGCAACAGAGGCAAAACCTGGGATACTAACACAAAACTCAGGTCCATTCCTGTTGCTTATAAAACAGTGTCTGAGGATCTGTCTGGACCTCCTGCTCTGTGGCATGGCTGGAAGCTGGCACTAGAGTTGCTGACCTAAGGATGCTCATCCCACAGTAGAAAGAAACCTACATTTTCTTTCCATCACTGCAGTGGGGTGAGTCTTTTGACAGAAGCAGCATTCCTGGTGATCTTTGGCTGTGTATCACACCTTGGAGGCTGATGGCAATCACTGTGATTTTAAAAATGTTCTCCAAGCTTTTCTCAGTTGCTCAGGGCAGTGTCTTAGGAAAGAGGCTGGCCTGTGTTCAAGGCAACACATTTCTTCCTGACTCACCCAGAGCCACCTTGTGATGAATTTAGGATCTCTGTGAATCTCTTGAATTTGCTCATGTGGAGTACATTTTGATTGGACTGTGCAGGTGCTGACTGCTCCTGGAAAATATTTGCCTGCGTATTTCCAACTCTGAAAAATACAGTGTAAATGAAAAATCACTCCTTTCTGAGACCCAAACTGTATAATCCAAATACACCACCAGGAAAGAAAGGTTTGAGTACCTAAAATTTGCTCTCAACATTCATATATTTTGGGTATAAATTGTGCCTGCTGAGATGCCTGTCTTCTCTGAATTAAGCAGTATTTCAGGCTTCTAGGGCACTGTCTCACAAGCACCACAGATTTTATGCACGTTAGTTTTTGTTTACCCGCTGTAAATGACAGATTAGCATTTAAATGCTTTTGTCGCAGTTATATCTGTTTTGGATGTCAAACCAAACAAGCCATTATGTCTCCCTCAAAATAACACTCGCTGTCTGAAATGATTTCCTGCCATTTCCCCACTCTACAGGAGTGGCTGAGCAGGGAACATTTCACAGTACATATTGAATTCTAAAGTTCTTCTGAAATCTATCATTCATGGCAAATTAAGTCTAGCACGCACTGAGAAAGCAGTTGCATTCACTGAGGAGCTACAGAAGCATACGCTGAGTAGTAGGGATTTGCCAGTATAGGTTTCCCTATTTTTCATATTTTTTTTCTCTTTTCCTTTTTAGACTATCCCTGATGCTTCATTTTTTTCTTCTCTTTCTTCAGATTGTATTGTTCTCTATTGGTCCAGTTTCTTGTCTTTCCTCCAGTGCAATCTCTTTGTCTTTCTCCAAGAGTTTCCATACCCTTTTGGTTTTCCCTCCCAAAATTATGCTGAATTTATTCTTTACATAACTTGTCATCTATGTCTTGTACCCTGTCTCTTGTCTAATTTTTTTTTCTTCAGTCTCTACGTCATCTCTATCAGCTCAGTAGATAGCCACAGTTTATCCAGTCTTCTGATTTCTAGGCTTCCCCTGGTGTAGAGGAAAGATTGCGTTGACTGTGTGAGAGTGACAGGAGTCCTCAGAAGGATCCCTATGTGACCTGACCCCGTCATGAAAGTACATGAACAGTCTGACCTTGCTGTCTTTATATGCAGGGGGTAGTCTCACAAATTTCTCTGAGTACCTTGTAATCAGACCGAGTAATTCTTGATCATTTTTACTTTTGCATGAAGGAAGTTGCCATCTCATCATGCAGCCATTCCTCTGGCAACATCATACAATTTTAAAACAACCACATGACATTTTTAATCAGTTCACAGCGCTTTACATCAAACCTCCAGTAGGAATTTGAGAAATACTTGCTCAAAAAGAGCATGTGCTGGAGATGTGCATCTAAAATTGTGAACAGCAGCACAGTGAGAAAGCCTGCAGCACCTCTTCACAAGAACCTGTATAAGATCTGCACGTGGTTCTGGTTCCTGTGAATGTGTTGACCCTCTGACATTATGTGAGTTTGAAAGAACTGTATAAATATCTAAGTGACATCAAATTTGAAAATGCCCCAACTGTGTTCAAGGCCAGGTTGGATGGGGCTTTGAACAACCTGGTTTAGTGGGAGGAGTCCCTGCTCATGGCAGGGGAGTTGGAATTAGATGGTCTCTAACTCTCTTCCAACCCAAACTGTTCTATGATTGATTTGACACCAAGGAAGGTAGTGCTTTGCATTTTTCATGATGTTTAATTGTCTTCAGAAAGATCTTTCAGGTCAGACTGACTCAGAAAAAGTCTTTATAAATGCATTATAATATTAGATTATTATTGTTAGATACAAATACAATTTATTATTAGATACAGACACAAATACAACAATTAGTTTTATTAGGTAGATTAGAGATTCAAATACCATCCAAAGCCCATTTTTAAATGCAATTTCCCACATTCATTGGTACATGCTATTCACGCAAATCCCCAGTCTCTCAGGTACGGGTTTGCTGAGCTGTTTCAGGCCCTTTCCAAACCTAGCCCGAGTTTGCCTTTACAAGCAGACTGCTGTAGCTGGGGAGCACACAGTGGATGCCACTGCATCGTGTCTTATCACTGCATCCCCCAGATGGAGGCTCTGCCCCGGGCAGTGGGTTCAGCATCGCCACTGGCCACCCCTGCCCTGAGCTGGGGCGCCTGTCACTCCCTCTGAGCGAGGGGATGCCACAGCACACCCGAACAAGCCAGTGCGTGGGCAGGAGGGAAGATGCCACATATAAAAGAGTAATGACAACACCAACCCAGTTGTGGCACAACGTATTAGGCACTCTGCCTTGACAGCCTAAAAGCGTTTCTGATGACTGCGGCTTCCCTCTGAAGGAGTGGTGGGCACACACGTCCTCCAGACGCGGGGTTTCCCCACTCCCTCTCTATCCCTTTCGCACCGAGTAAAAGTGTATTCTCATTGAAATCTGTCATCCTTTTCAGAGAGAGGCATTTTAAATCCCACTGGTGATACGGAGAGTGAACAGATCCAGCTGATCCCACTCTGCCAGCTAGTAACAGCCCACCCAGCAGCTGTGAATGCGCAACAGTCCCAAAAACAAGCCCAGAAAAGAGCTCTGCTTTGCAAAAGCCTAGCAATAAGATGATAGGCTTGCAAGAACGCTGGCCTTTTGCCCTGTTTTAAAATACTCTAAGCTGTCTTAGTACCGTATACTAATATGTGTAAAAACATGCTCTGAGACTGATGGCCTTGGAGCTGTGATCTGTGTGTGCATTTTCAGTGAGAAATTTAAGTTGCCTTTTGGCTTTGAAGAAACAGTGGTAGGTTCTTCCTCTTAAGCAGATGTATTACTGTCTGCTTCATATGTAAATAAATTCTTCATATGACAGGTCACAATCTGAAGTAATTAGAGTTGAAAATATTTTACATTAGAAGCTTTGGGGATAAAAATAACCCAACCAGCTGAGGAGAAATCTTAGCTAAAACAAGAGAAAAATAGCATCATTGCTTGCATGTTGCCAGCTCTTGCCCAAGCTCACAATCCTTGTATTTGTGTGACGCCTAAAGCACTACAGAGTCTTCAAATGTTGTAATGCAGTGAGACATCCAGCCTGTCAGGTATACATACTTTATCAAAGATTAGAAAAATCCTGGCAAAATATTCAATACCTTTTTTCTTGTCAGCGGGGCAGTATGAAAATAATATAAATCCATATGAATACCTATGTATAGACATGTGTATTTAATGTATAAATCCATATATAATATTTTTAAATATTTATAAATTTAGAATGTATAAATATTTAATCTAGAAATAAATTTATGTCTGTATTGAGGAAACAACACATTCAACACAAATGCAGGTAGAAACACTTATTTCAGCTTTGGGATTGATGTAGTAAACTAAGAGCATTTATTTTAGGGGCAAAAAAGGGAAGTTTCCCTTTTTTGACTAGAACACTGTGTTTGACTAGAACACTGACACTTAAGCAAATACCTGGCCCAGGAGTCCTTAAACTTACAGTAGCTCTCCAGCCCACTGCAGCACCAGCACAGATAAGCCTGAATGCTGTCAGCCAGCTGTGTGTGCCTTCTCCTCTGCCTGCCACTCAGGAAGTGCCCAGCTCCCCACATCAGTGGGGTGGCCTGGACCCTGAATCCCAGCAGTGTCAGTCACCCTGTTGGGAAGACACATACATTGCAGTAACAAGCTGAAGGCACTTCAGTGCAGGCTGAGGCCACTCAACCTCCTTCTGACACTGGGTTTTCAGCACACATGGACTTCAGAGACTTTCTAGATGGGGAACAGCTCCATCTTCACCATTAGCAAACTGTGATGTTACAGCAAAATTAAGTTTGCAAGTTTTAAATATAATCCACACAGAGATTTCAGAGTTTACAGCCAGCCTAGTAAATAATGCAGTAAAAGTGAAAGATATGTTTTAAGACAGTAACTGCATAATTCCCATAAAACAAATGCAATTTTCAGTATTTCTGAGTGCCGCATACTCCTCTAGTCATAACTGAAGGATCTCTTCAGTAAATATCAACTCTTGCTAAACTAGAGCTCTGTCAAGTTTCTCTGTCTCCCTTAGCTTCCTTCCAGCCTGCTTTGCAAATGTGCTCACATTCTCTTCGTATGCCACTGATGACTGCAATCCAACTTGGAAGAATATTTTCTATTAGGAAAAAAGTAATCCAATATGCATTTATAAAGGGTCTGCAACCCAAGTATATTTTTTAAACCTAATCAAACCAAGTACATACATATGCTTATAATTTATTTCCCAATTTCTTCTCAAAGTATATGTGACTCCTTTAAAATAACTGTATAAATTGTCTTTTTGCAGATTCACAAGAACCATTTAAAAGCAGAGTTAAAACAGGCAATATAAAAATAATGGACTGTACTAGGGTATTGTTGTGAAATTTATTTGTAATAAAAGTTTGAATTGCAACATGCAGCTATTCATCATTTTGTCATTGAGGTTCATGATAACAAGAGCATTAAGTCATTAGATTTAGTTGAGCTTCCCTTAGATGTATTTTGAGGCAGGCGTGGAAGCAATTAGAGTTGCAAAATAAGTGAGCTATTACTAGCCAGTATTTTAGCCAGCTGCAGAGCAGGCAGTCACATGGGAACTGATTCCAGCCAGCCTAGGTCAGAGGAGAGAAGGGCATTCCCTCCTCACCTGCAGCCCCAGGCTGGGAGGTCACAGCAACGAGGTCCAAAGGGCCAACAGTTTTGCCTGCTAGTCAGGAACTGGTCCAATGCAAAAGTGGGGCTTTTTTCCCCATTTGTTTTTTACTTCGTGGCCCAAGGGACTTTTGTGGGATCACCTCACAACCCCAGTGTCTTCGGCAGCTCATGGAGACTGAATATTTTGACCTGCCTTGAGTCATCTCTAAGCCTTGATATTAAAAAGGTTGAAAGTCTCTCCCCTCCAGGCTTGTACAGATAGAGCTAGAAAATATGGACCTGACTCAGTCTCTGTGGAAAGCATTTCATTAAGTGTAGCATCTTCTGATGCCATCTCACCAGATATTTGAGCAAGTGCAGACTTACATTTTTGGCCAGTCTCCTTCCTGCCGTGAGAGATACATGCAACAAATGCAACAGGAGATTCTATGTTACTATTATTTGTATTCACCCAAATTCTTTACAGGTAGCCATATTAAAGCATTAATTAATGAAACTTTACAGTGACTTAAATGCTGTAGTATTATCAGACCTAGCCAAAATATTTGAAAGGAAAAATGGGAAATGCAAAATGTCAGAGTTCTTTCAGATGTTGTTTTTAATAGTTTTTAATAGTGTTTCAGTAGAAATTTATTAAAAATGGTCATTCATCTTTTAAATACATCTTTCAGATTCAGTGGAAATGAGAAGTTCTGTAAATTCTGTAAAAAATAAAAATTACTGAAGTGCAAAGAAATTCTGCAAAAACTGATGAAAAGTTTGAAGATTGCATAGTATGGCAGAAGATTATGAAAACAGAAAAAATAGATTAACCTGCTTCCTCCAGTTTTAAGTAACATCAGTCTCCAAATTTGCATAATAGTGTAGGAAAGTTATCAAAATCCTTTCAGTATCACATTTATATTTCTGTGGTCTCATTGCCATTTCTGAGTGCAGAAATCCCACCTGCTATCTAAAAATCAATGGCTGGTTTTAGATGACCCTTTAGTGTCAAGTTCAACGGCTCCGCATTTTTAACTGGAAAGACAACTCAATATTTACGACCTTTTAAATTCTGTTTTTTACAATAAATTCTTACTATGGTCCCAGGAGATGAGAGTCATCAGGGAAGAAAAGAAAACACAAGTAGTACAGAAGTGTGTAAGGGGTAAAGTAAAAAAAAAAAAGACAGTGTCCTTCCCACTTTCATCTCATGCTCCTCTTTTAAAAAGGCAGGATCCTATCCTTTTTCAAAATTTGAAGGAGGTGTACTCCCTTCAAGCATGGCCAGCAAGGCAGTTTATGTGTCACATCTGTAATGCACACTGGCACAGGCTTGAATCTGCATTTGATACCAGGTTTGTTGGAAGCTCTTCTCTTTGAGGGTAATCTCAGCCCTGCAGGAGTTGTGGGGTTAACCAGAACGACATGAGGGGTGGGATGTGAGTCCATACTTTTGGTTAGCCCAGCATGTGGCACATGTGGGCCAGCTGTGCCATGTACACCACATATCTCCTAATGGCTTCAGACAGTGCGGAATACCTGGTACTGGGCTCAGTGGATTCTTCCCAGACAGCTCCCATGACATAGGTTTCCCAGCATGAGGGAAATAGGACTGATACATGCATCCCTGTAGCCACACACAGACCTTGCAATGCTGAAACAGAGGCTTGTATTGGTGAGCACCATTCCCCATCTCCTACTCAGACCCTCAAGTTGAGAAACTCTGCAAGCATACCACAAAATCTGACCCAAAACTTCCTGAAGTCCTGGGAAAACTTTCCCCTTGACTCTGGTGCAATTTGAGTCAAACCTGTGATCTCCTATGAGCTTATGCTGACATTATGTTTTATTGTCTCTAATCACCCAGAAATAATATGACTGAATCTGCAGTTAATCTCTGTTCTTGGTGACTACTGTATTTCCCCAAATATACATGATTGGTAGTTTTGTAAGTACACATAAAGAACCTGATTTTCATTCTAAAAACTCTCCAGGTTTTTCTTGCAATACATCATGACAGGCAAGAATATTCCAGGTCAGTCACTTCACCTTGTCTTAATGTAAACAGTAGTATCAGATGCTATAAAAGAAAGACGCAGTTAGTTATGATAGATGGATAAATATAGTCCTGATTTCCATGTAGGTAGTTTAAAAAAAAAAAAGCTGTGGACCTAGCTTTCCAGCTAAATAGGGGACAATAGCAGGGCAAATTACTGTTATTATGTTGTAGGCATAATTGCTGCAAATGCAAATGACCACTGAGATGTATAGTTGGTGTCTCGATAATTCAGCTATTATTACTGTATATGAAATTGCATCCATTACATAAAATTATACATAAGCTCCTCATAGTTGAGCTTTTAATCCTGCACATGCTCTCAGCTAATATTTCATAGAATCACAGAATAATAGAATCATTGAATGGTTTGGGTTGGAAGGGACCTAAAAGATCATCTAGTTCTATCCCCCATGCCATCAGCAGGAATACCTTTCACTAGACCTTGTTGCTCGGAGCTCCATCGAACCTGGCCCTGAAGAATTCCTTTATGTGAAGTGTTCAAGCTTTCTTCTTAAATCCCTTTAACTTTACTTTTAAATGAGTGGCACTGTTTGCTGAGGTGATGCTTTTGAAACACATAAATTGTATTGTGTAGTGCCAAGCTGGAGTGGCAGACTGTACTCCTTGCTTCTTTGCAGTTACTGAAGCACTAGTTTGCTCTGGGCGCTGAACTGCTTCTCACAGGAAAACCATTTTTAAGAGTACATCTGTAATCCACACAAAGATCCAGGGAGCTCCTCCATATTGCACTTCCAAGGAATGAACCAAAGAATCTGGAGGCTCCTAAGGGGAGTTCAGGGTAATCCAGAAGTTGTGCTCCATACAAAGTTGCCACATCTTCCCAGTGTTTGCAAACCTTATGATGTTCACTGTGAAAAGTTCAGAAACAAGTGTTAAAAAGTTGAGTTGATAACAAGTTAGAACCTCTGCCGTAATTTTTAAATGATATTCTAGCTGTCATGTTTGTAGGAAAAAAACTTAAATGCATAGCCCAAATGCACAGAAGTCAGAAGGCTAATCCATTTTCTTTGAACCATGTCATCGGTTTCTTTTTGAATCCATCTTACATTTTCTGGAGGGGCTTACGGTTGACTTGCAAGTTGATGCAATGACCTGGAAAAAAATCAGTCTGTTCTAAACCCAGATATGGGCAGAAAATATGATACTAATGATACCAGACATATTTAAGTTCTGGTGTGTGTCTTGCATTCCATATTCTGAGTGGGGCTCATCTGCTCCTTTAGATAGGTTTCATTTTCTACTGAAATAGGCTTGACCATGGAATTACAATGTCCATGTCTGGACAGTTCTTACCCCAGTGGGTTCCAGGCTTCTTCTAAGCTTCTTCTGGATCTGAGAAACATCATTTCAGGTTTCATGTGGGAATAATGGGAAGTGTACACAGGAAGAATTGAAACAAATATTAGCTGATATCCACTGAGGTTTTTTGAGTAATTTTTCTCTGGTTAGTCATTTTAGAAGAAGTTTGAGAGGTTTGGGGACTTGGTTTTCTTTTCAGCATTAACCATGCATTTCCCTGTCTCCAGACTGAAGTAACCTTTGATGGGCTGAGATAAATGCTTATTTTCTTGTTTGCCATGTCAGTGGCATAATACAGGATAATACAGGACTAGCCTAAACATCCTTAGCTTGCTTGTTTGTTGTAAACCTTGCAGCTCAGGTTCCAGTGGCAGCACGGTGGCTCAGGTTTCACAGTGCACAAGACGAACACACACCTGAGAAACTTGGGTCTTGGAGAAAGGCAAGTCTCCCTGCTCTTGCTCCTGCTGAATTGAGAACTCCTCAGGACTGAAAAGTTACTGCCTCTTAGACCTGTAGGGCCATGGAAGTCATAGCCATTCCAGGTGCTGATTTTTTTGAGAAGTGTTTCCCTTCTCCTGTCATTCAGGCCTGACATGTCCTACTTCTACCAATTTTATGTCCATTTTCTTCTTTGGAACAGAAGCATTCAGAAGTGACACACTGGGATACCCATTATCTTCTTTCCATTTAACTAAATGTATCTTACTAGGAATTTACAGACATGGAGATTTGCATTTACATCAAGACAGTTTTACCTGATATCCCTCTGATAACACAGGCCCGCAGGGCCTGGGAACAGATAGACAGGAATCCTTAATGCTCCTATAGTGGCAGAAAGTGAGGAGAATTAGACCTGTTTTGTTCACATTGTGATCTTGTTGAACTGAACTTTTTCCATGCATTGTTTCTCCTTTCAGTGATTTCCAAGCTTGGAAAAACCATTTCAGATATAAACCACTTAAAGCTTATTATTGTTCTGAAAAGCAATTGAAGTCTTTCAAGAATAAATTTGTATAATAGCTCAGAATGATTTGCATGACAAAAAAATACTTTTACACAGTAAATTGTTTGTAGAAAAGCCACAGTAAAAAAAAAAAACTGATTAGTGCAGTTGAATTAAATAGTAGTAACTTGCTTTTCCTTCTGCCCCCTTTTTTCCCCAATAATAAGCGCCAGTTTATTGCAATATTTTTTAATTAAAATGTAAATATTCCCTGCCTGATCCTATTTAGAATATTTTGGGTACAAGATACAGCAAGCCTAAAACTGCTAACTTAATGGAAAACAAATTCATGAATGATGTATAAATGCAAAAATTTCACTTTTAAAGGTATTATTGTCATGGTCAAAGATGTAGTTGGAAAACCCAGTGCCTCAGAGATATGCTATGTGAATATATTAGGAACCTTCTTATAGGTAATGGTATTATATCATATTTTTTGGCTATTCCTGTCTGCAACACAACTGCAGCTGAAAGGGAACTTTGGGGGGACTCTTATCTGCAGTACTGCAGTGAAGTACCACAATGACCAGAAAAGTATATTTCTAACCTGATTTACTGCTTAAGGGAACAAAAAAACCCATAGATTACCTTTTGGACCTTAGATTTGTGTAAGACTAAAATGGGTTAAATGCAAACTCAGGCTATCTTTAAATTAACCAGATTAGGAACAAGCATGTCAGTGCTCAAATTCTCAGTACTCAAGTTTCTTTGAGGTTCTTGAATGGATTTTGTGCACAGTTCCAGGACCAGAGGCAGTGGGCACACCCTGAAACACAGGAAACACTTTTCCACTGTGCAGGTGACCTACAGCTGGCGCAGTTTGCCCAGCGAGGTTGTGGAGTCTCCATCCTTGGAGATACTCAAAATCCATCTGGACATGGTCCTGGACAACTAGCCCTGCTTGAGTAGGTGGGTTGCACAGATCATTTCCAGAGGTTCCTTTGCACCTCAGCCATTCTGTGATTCTGTGTTTCTGTGCTTTGCATCCTCGGACAACATTTGTGCTATTCTGCAAAAGTCAAATTGAGTTTGTCCCCACAGATCTTAGTCTGTGCGGTCGGGACTAAAGGGACCTCTCTGTTTGCTCACTCTGTCAGATGGCAGGAAGAAAGGATGGTGGGTTCTTAGGTGGGCTCTTCTTTCTGCCTTCTTTTCTGATAGCTCATGAGATTGAAAAGGATTTTCCCATGAAACAGCGCCATCATATCTAAGATGCCATTGAGCCTAGTAAAGCTCTTTGAAATCCCTGGCTCCAGGAGGCTTCGGGTCCAGCTCACAGAAGAGGCAAATGTAGCTGTGGGGTTAAGACAGCATTTTCAACATTGAGGGTGGAGAAAAGGACAAGAGGGAGAAGGGATGGAATTATCATCTGTAATTTATGGTTGTTTTTTTCCCTTTTGATGAAAGGTCTCTCTCGTTTGATTATTCCTGTATTTGTCTTGGAGGTATCCTATTGCAATTCCCCACTTTCTGGCCAGCCAGTTACGCTCCCAGGGAGGAGATTTTCCCACACACAGCCCACATCTCAAATGACTCTTTCTTTTCCCATTCTCAGTGTAGGTTTCTTTCAGTTATCACCATTTGCTTCTGCTGAGTGGGTTTTTATTTTATTTTTCTCCCTCCTTGATGCTGTGAGTAGTCTCTCAGTCAGGGACAAGCTGGAATGGTTGCCAGTAGTGTAAAAAACTCCTCCAAAGATAATGAGACACCAGAAATATGAAAGGCCTATAATGAAACTTCACAAGCACCAGCCAGATGGGAATTTTGAATTATCTGACCTAGGAGAGAGTGGGAGATCATGATTAATTGTACCTTTCTTTATTAAAAGGGAGATGCACGTGCTCTGAAGCGAGAGAAGACACTTCAACCGATCTTCCCTACTTTGGTCCTTGTGTAAGAAGGAGAATTTATGTGCCAGTTTGGTTTGGCTCTGCACGCTTGCAATACCCCAGTGATTTTTACTCCCCTGTTTTTTTATTCAGATGGGTTGCTTTTCAGGACATCAAGGTTGTTCATGACAGAAGTAGAGCTGCATATGGGAACCTGTTGTGGTCCAAACTCTGCTGGTACTGCTTTTGTCGCTCTAGCCAGCTGCGTTGCTGAGAGTCCCTTTGCATCCAAGCATGCTATGTTCAAATTTGAGAGGAGTTAGCCTGTGCTCTTTCCCTGCACAGAGACTAGCTATAGTTAGGGATGAACTACTTCACATTTTCAGATGAGTGGCTCCGTAATTGAATATACAGACAGTTTAAAATAAGTAACAGATCCAGCAACTTAGGGAGATATGTGAATTATATGAAGTTATTTCAGGAGTTTACACTTAAAACTACTCCTTTCACTGTTAAATATATTAACTTTTCAGCTAACTTTGTCAGTTTCTGGGCACTGTACTTCATTGTCAGAGAGCACTTCTAAGGACCAGCCTTCCTTTCATGGCTTTTTAAAATGTGTAGGAATCAATACTTGGAGCTTAGGAGTAGCAAGTTCCATTCCTGGAGTAAAACTGCAATAAAATCTTGGAATCATTTGTCATTTTTCTTTCAGACGTGTTGTGTAATCTCTCTTTCTTGTTGGTTCTCCAAGGGTAGATTCTGCTTTGCCTAAGATTCTCTCAATGCAAACTGGCAGGATATCTCAGGTGTCACTTTCTGTTATTGTTCAAGCTAGTGCTCATTAAGTAGAAAACCTCCCTTTAAAGTAAATGGCATTTTTCAAGCATGATAAGGCCTTTATTTCCCTTTTCAGTCCAGCTATTTAAATCGCTTTTTGTCTGACTAGTGATAAATATGTCTGGCTTGATTCTGTAGAAGAGCAGAGGTGTTCTGAAATGGTGCTGTTTGGGAAGCGTAGAAGTCAGCCACGCTGCACAGGAACCTCAGTGTAAACCATTTTAACATCCCACCCTTTCAGGTTTTTTTCTGCAACACCCACTCATTTTGCACAGATGGAGAGATGTGACAGATCATGGAATTAAGAAACCAAAAGCTTTTTTGTTAAATTTTTAATCCACTCCTCCCACACATTCATAGTTCCTTGATTTACAGTTTAATTCAAAATAAATGAACTACCAGTCTTTACTAGCATGCATCTGTTCATAGCATGTGCTAGCTACTAGTCACATGTCTGACCCTCTAATATTTATTTTATTATTCCCTGAACAGACAGGCTTACAGCAAACAGTAGTTATCACCAGACCACCGTATCTTTCGGGCATTACTCTAGAGGCAGGTTTTGGGCAGCAATACTGACGTTTCTTTAAATCAGCAATACTCACTTTTCTTTAAATCACTGATAGCACCATCTTTACTTGAAATAACCACTGTTTCCTAATAAACAGGAAGAAATGCTTTCTTAGAGTATATCTTTGCTCATTTTCTGAAATGCTGAATAAATAGGATAAAACAGGCTAAAATAGAATTAAAAAACAATATGGACAGCTGTTTATAAGTGATAGATAATTATACCTCACCTCTCCTTTCTACCTATATCTACCTTGCCCTACACATGAAGGGGACTTAAAAGCATCTCTAGCTACTTCTCTCACACTAAACCAAGTTCATATTAATTATTTCTTGCAAAAAGTAACATACAGACTAAACAGAGCCTTTTCATCATAAATGAAGTAGGGGAGCAAGGAGTATTCAGAGGACAAATAAGTAAGAGTATTCATGCTTTTAACAAAAAGAAACCCAGACAAGCAAACAAACAAACAAAAAAAGCATAATTTCCTGTCATCTCCTTTTAAGTCCTTTAGTGACTTACATAAGGTACTCTAGGGCTTTTAGTGCTACTTGCTGTTTCTCTCCTCTCCACCAGCTGTGGAGGTTCCCCACCAACAGGAGCTGGGGCAGGAAGGGCTTGGCCAAGTGTTTCAGTGGTCTCTCAACCTCGTTTCAGCACTTTGGATGCGTCCGTTCTGCAGAGCAAACCAGAAGTGTCTGACTTTCTGTGTTTTCTTCTGTTTATATTTTTCAATGGCAGGCACATGAAGAACATATACTTGAGATACTGAGATATGTACTCTCCTCTTGGGGATGCTCCTTATTTATGACATAAAAATAACACAGGGATTCACACACCTTTAATTTCCTGAATTATTTGCAACTTTTTTCTGAGCCCAGTTGCAGTTGTGTAAGTTCACAAAGTAAGAACTTTGAAGTAAAACTATTTCTGCTTCTCATTTATACAGATATATCTAGTATAAAAAAAAAAGTAAAGAAGTTCTTTTACTTAAAGTTTTAAACTTAAAGTCAAGATCATTCTTCCTTGGGGAAATCCTTGTAGAAATCCTTGTAAGAAAATCCTGTGAGAATTTCAAAGCATATGCTGCTCTCATCTGTGATCCTAAAGGGTTTACTGCTGCCCAGAGAGTAAGAACTTCAGTCATACAAGATCACGGATCTATTAAATATGTCATAAAAATCTTTATTTCTCTGGGATTTTTCTGCTGGAAATATTCCTGGTGTTCCCTGCTGCTGAACTTTAGGTGCCACTTCAGCTAGTTCCTTGAAAAGGCTTGTCTAGACTCTCCTTCCATCACGGTGACATGAACCCTGATCCTTCACAACACATTTTGGCCCTTCTTCCTTAAGTTGGCTTAGCTAAGATAGTATGTGGCACAGGAATTTAACAAGCGTGAGATGGATGCTGACAGGCGGGGCAGGATGTAGCAGTGACATCAAGAGAATAAGGATTTAGAGGTGCCAGCCTGAAAGAGCAGTACTAATGTATGTTTAATCCAAGCAGGCTTCTCTTTTATTAGTAATTCTCTGAATTTCCACAGGACACCTGATATCTCCTTGTCCAACTCATTGTGGTGAATGTGACTGCACAGCTAAGAGGTATTAGATAAATTATCAGCAAGTAAAGTAGCTTGGTTGCATTTAATCTGTACAGAAATTAGAAACCTATTTTGAGAACAGTTTCCGTGCTACAGCATGGAATATTAGCAAGACAAATTGAGCAAAGTGCCACTTTATCATCGAGGTGGGTGTAATCCCCTAGTTTTGCATCTACCATAGCAGAGGGCTACCCCCCCTTTGTGTGTCTGTCCCCGTTAAGGCCAAGGAGTGGCAGAAGGATTTCGTGCTCCTGGTTTATCTCCTGACAGCACTAACACTGTCTCAAGGGTCAGCCAGGCTTTTCAATTAAGAAATAACAGCGAGTGTCTAAACTTTGATCTCTTTCAATTTATTTGAGCATTGTAGAACTGTCTCCACACTAGGAATTCATCATTAAATAGTGCAAGGCGGAGGGAATGAAGCTCCTCTGCATGAGGCTTGGCTGCAGGACTGTCCTCAGGGCTCCTTGTGCTGCAGGAGATGTCCAGGTACAATGTGGCCCTTCTGGGAAAGGGACTCCTCAAACTCTCACTGTCTACACAACCCCCTAAGACTAAAGACTATCACTGTAGCTTTGACCTCCTCAGGGTCAGAGTTAAATATTTAGCATTTCTGCTTTCCACTTGATGTGGTTCCTGTTGTGAATTTACCTTCCCTTCAAGCCCAGAAAATCAGATTACATGATCTCCCACATATTAGCTAAGTTTTCATCTCTTCATCTTCCCTTTGGGTTTACCAAGGGTAACGTTGTTCCTTGTCAGGAAGTTTTATCTGGCTTCTACTCTAAATTACCTTTCTTAGCTGCATGCCATGATTTCTAGTGTCACTCTGAGAAAATTCATCTCCAGAGTCATATATTTATAAAGTACTACAGAGTTCCCCACTCAGCCTGCTTTTAGCCAGCTACATGTTTAACTCCTCTGGTCGTTCCTCGTGAGTCAGCGCTTTCCACCCTTCTTTTCAAAGGCCCCTCTGTTGCACTGAGTGTTTCTGACAGTGAGCGAAGCTCAGTGCCACCTTGCTAGGATAGCCATACGAGGTAGTTACATAAAGGGAGCACCACAGGGAGCAGCAGGCCACCTCCTTTTCCCCTACTGTGAGTCCTACGTACCCTTAAACACAGTTTTGCTGCAATTTTGCATTGCAAAATCATGTCTGAGCTACCACCTATGGCATTTGCAGGCCCCTTGCCATTCCTCCCTTCTTGACTTTCTCTACGGCTGGGTCTCAGGGGCTTTCTCAAGAAAGAAGTCCTGCCAGTGTGGCTAAGGAGAGCACAGAGCCCAGCAGAGCCCCTACAGGGCTTCATGGGGTACTGAATCCTGCTGGTGGCAGAGCTGATGCATAACCGCATCCTTATGCAGCCCTTCTGCAGCTGCATCCAGCTACTCCAGCATAATTTCCCCTGGGAACTGATTTTCTGGAATAAAAGTAACTTGACTTGAGAGTAAACAAATCCTTTTTATCCTGGACTGGAATGGCTACGCAAGGGACATACTCTGATAGTTTTGCCAATCTGTACAGATGTATGGGCAGCTTCTCACATGTAGACAAGCCATAAAATACATTCCTGTTCCTGAATGGCTCTGCATTTTCCCTGAGTAAATCATAATTCACCATCAGTCTGTTCATATTCCTAATTATTATAGACCCCTTTGTGTTACTTTATTATCAACACTTGGCTACTCAACTCATCTCTGTTTTGCATTATGAGGAAATTTCATTACTACAAGTATTTCCTTCCCCTAATGGAGGTGCTTAGTAATAACCATATCTTGCTCTGATTCCTGTGATCCTCAGTAGACACATTTTCACTACTACTGCTGATGAATTGTCATTCATCAGCACCTTTTGTTTATGTTTTCAGCCAGCTTTCAATCCTCATAATAATTTTTATATCCATGGCAATTTGCATTAACTAGAAAATTAAGATGTTTTGAGAGACTCCAAAATGCCTCACTACAATTCAAATAGCGTATGCCATGCTCCCTTAATTCATGACTTTTATTAATCTATCTGATAAAATAATAAAGCCTGCAGAAGTCTTTCTTTTCATAATTGAGTACTGCATCTTTCTTAAGGTTGCTTCATCCTTTTCACATGACTTCTTTTTCCTTGTAAAATTACTTCTGTTACTATACAATCAGTTGATCTAATCTTAAGTAGCATAAGGAGCCATTTCTCAGGTAATGCTTGCTTCAACCAGTGTAATCCAGTATAATCCCAGCTGACAGGCTCTGTGCCTTAAAGGAGTCTGCTGCAGTGTTCAGCCTCAGATGCAGGTGCTCTCCATGTGTAAGATGGGAGGGACTGTCTAAAATTGGCACCCTGACAAACCAGACTGCCTTTACCATTACAGGACTCTCAATTACCTTTCGCCATTAGGGTGAATGAAATACTGAGAGGATGTCTGTGAAATTGTCTCAAGAGTCAGCCTTCTGCTCTGTTCAAACATCCACTGGTCCCTGATCTTCTGTAAGGAAAAGCTACCATGCTCTTTCTGTGTTAACACAGTTAAACTGAAAAGCTGGGAAAAGTGGGGTTTAATTCCATTTTCCTGTAGAAAGTTTTCTGCACTCATGCAGAACACTGATACTTGTTTGTGCTTCTTAACTATCCTGGGAATGGACGTTATTTTCAAGAAAACCAAGGCAGAATGAAGCAGAAATCTTGAGACTCTGATATCTGTCTCCTTCTATATGAAGCAGTAAGTAAAAGAATGTGTTGCCTCATAGTCAGAGGTCCACTATAAAGGGTATTTTTTCTAAAATAGGGATGAAATGCCCTTTGGAAATATCATCTCTACCTACAGAGAAGCCTAGACATCTAGGTGCTTGTCTTCAGAGGACTAATATTATGTAAAACAGATTAACATAATTTTTGCCTAGCTCTGGCACCTTCAGCTGCTTGTGGTCTCATAGACCTGGAACCCATTTACAAGAAAAAATATGGGCAAACTCAAGTCATATAGTTTCTAGGTAAGACAGACTGACTTGGCCATGCCACTATTCACAGTGTGATTGAAAATACTCTGAAATGATAATATCCATAAACAATGCTTTGGAAACTAGACCCAAAATTTAGGTTATGGATATTTTCTTGTACAGGCGGTGACTACAAAGCTGTGGCATTGGATAGGAGAATGTACACAAAATTGACCTTATTTTTTTTGAAAGGTCATTGCTAGAAATACCAATTTCAGCCTTTTAGAGCCTGACAACTAATCCCTCCTTTGATTTTTGACCATTCTTTCTGAGTGGTCCACCCTCAGATCTGTCCTCAGTAGTGAAGAAGTACTTGGCATGAACCGGATATTAATGGATACCAAACTATTGTAGGAACCTGTAGGATTAATAATTTCCTAAAATTCAAAATGAGCATGATTGTGAGCCTTACAGTAGATACAGAAGATACAATAGTCATTCACTGTCTTGAAATTAATTTGTATTGGTGTGCAGAAAAATAGGAATGCAAATAATTTAAGCAAATTTTAAAGGAATCTGTGTATGTAATTAATTATTCAGGGTATGCTATGAAAAATTGATTTAATTGTGCCATGGATTACCATGTTGATCAGGTATTTGAGTGACATTGTGGGTAACGCTGGTTTCTAACATGTCAGTCTGCCATTCTGATGATGTACAGAAATTTGCAGGAGCAATAATTACCTTTTCAGGGCAGCTTACTTGGAAGGAGGTGTTTTATAGCTGTAGCCACTATCTAACAGAGCACCCAGAACTGAAAGGTTGTCATTCGTAATATCAGTATTGGGTGGTCAACATGTGCTTCTGGTGTCATTGTCACAAGGATGCCCTAGCACTGGGAAACATAAGTATTGCTGAACTGGGTGAGGCATGGAGACCGGTACCAGGCACAAGAACACTCTGAATAATGAAAATCAGCCTGCTTATCTTTGCTGGGAGGGTTTTTTGATGGTGCTAGTGACTTACTCAAATATACAAAAGCACTTTTGTTTTTAGTGAATCATTATAATGTATTATATAATGAAAAAATTCACGAAATCCATTCATTCTCCTTTTCTACAAAGGAAAAATTTGTGTCAGTACTTTCAAGTGTGGGAATCTCCATCAAAGAATTAACTCTATGTGTGTAGATCCTGGTTTAAATAAACCTAACAGAACCCCATTCCAACACCAAAATAAACACTTCACAAAGAGATGATGAAGCAGTGCAGGCTACTGAATTGCCTGCAGTGCAAGAGAATCACATTGTGCAAGAGAATGAAAGGACATATTTTCAGTGAGGTACCAGAGAAAGTTGTCAGTAACTGAATTTTTTGACATCTCTGTCCTAGAACATCTTTCTCGTGGAAGTATCAACATCTTAGCATTCTATAGGTTATTTTTTTGTCTGTTTCTATTAAATGTACTCAAGAAAGCAATGTAAAAGCAGAGAGTTTGAGTGTAATGCTTGAAGCTAGTTTGATTCTCTTAAATGGGCTGACAGTTTTGCTGTGGAAAGGAAAAGATTTCAAGTGAATCAAAGAATTTTAAACTTAGTTTGAAATCTCTTTGATTTTGTTTTNTGTAAACATATTATTGTATTTTGTTTTTCTTCTTTTTCCTATTTTTTTTCTATTTCTGGTTTTTCTTTTCTGTTAATGAAGCTCCCATTGCCATCTAAAATGACATTTTCAATCCTTGGATTAGAAGCAAATAAGAGGAAATAGGTGTGCGTAGGCTTTTTTTCCTACCTGTAAGATAAAAGCCACTGGCCACCTTGCCCAGTTGGTGTGCGTATGCGTCAGCAAGGGCATCACATGCTGGGGCTGCTTCACAAATGTCTTAGACGCAGAAATAGCCAGCAGGTCACTGAAGGACTCCAGCAGTGGCAGATCACTTAATCAGACTTTACAAGTCGGCTGCAGAACCAATCCCTTCCCTGCCGCCCCAGCAGCTCCTGCCTCCACAGGCACAGTCTCCGGGCTGGCTTATCCAAGGATTGAGCAACTCAGCCAACACATAACAAAGATTACCAGCGTGGAGGAGAACCCTTGCAGATTATGAGGCTTTGGAGTTTGCACAGCTGTGATGTGCATGCCTTTCCATCATTCTTGTCTCCTTTGTGATTTTATGGTTCTTCCTCATGCAGTCAGGAAATGTTCAAGATATTCCTCAGAAATGTCTAAGCAGGGACAATGGGTCTTGTTCCCTTCATTAGAGAAGCTCATACAGCAGGAAATGCCATGGAAAAATAGACTGTATGCCTGAATAGTCCACAGGGTTATCCATAGTTTGATTGTGACCTACTGTAATTATCCTACAAGAGGCTTACAAAGTCTTGCTCTTGTAAGATACAGTTGAAAATCAGATGTGCTGACTGCTGAAGTTTTGCACTTAGAAAAGTAGTGTGGCAATGTACAGTCATGCCATAGCTGATTGGTGGTGTGATGTTTTATTTAGTTTGGTGGACATATGTATATGACTGTAGCCGTGTGACAGTACCCACATGCACTTGAAGATGCTCTGCATACAATAATTCCAAGAAATTGTCTTATCTCTGTCAAACCAAGGAGGAGGAACAATTGGATTAACACTGATTCAGAAATTTGTTTGCAGTGAATTATTTTTGTACACAATAATGCTCTATTATCCACATTACTTTTCACATGCATAATTCGTATTTTTTACATAGTAAATGCATTTCATCCCTGGATCAACTCCTACTTTTGTGATGTCTGCTATTCTAGCTAACACTGAGAGCTGGAAACTCCAGAGCTACTGTTTTTAGTCTTTTCAGCTGCCTGCTGCATCTCAATATATTTGTATCTAGGGCTATCACAAACTCAAAACCACTGTTCCACTCTGTTCCAGAGCCCAGTGATGAGTGGGCCACATCCAGATCATGAGGAGTAGCTCCATAGAAAGATCTTTTCATCATGTCTCTTGGTTTTCTGCTTAGTAAATCAGAACTAACTCCACCGATGTTCAGTTTGAAGAGGCAGTCAGACGAAAGAAGTGTCGTTTTTGAAGTTCTGGACCGGAAAGAAATGCATAAAGAAAGCAACTACTTTCTTAAAAAAAACTAAGAAAATGCAAGTGAATGAAAGCAGCAATATTGCATTGCTTTTTTATCTTGAAGCAGTGTAATATTAGTGATGCATCATTATCAAAACTTATTCAATTATGCATTACTATAATTTGATATATTTTATAGTTTATGTACTGTTTATCATTATGTATAATTTGATTATATTTTGATAGAATGAGAAAGTCCATATAAAATAATTGGGCTTTGATGGATTTGAAATGAAGGGGTTTTACCTCATCCACCTATTTTTATCCATTTAAGAATAAAAAGTAGTGTTGAATGATACACAACAGCCAGCATTTTGTTTGCATTGGTATAAGCCTGCCAACTCATCCATGAAAATCAGTTTTGTAATAAAGACTGTATATTTTTGGACCCATCCAAGCAAATGTCCCTGTATTCCCTGTCAATAAACAATATTGAAATTTACTATGCTAATGATGAGAACTAAGGCTCAGAACTAGAAAACTCACTTTCAAGATTTATTCAGGAAAACCTTAAAGAAAAAAAGCAAACCCTTCTTGTATTGTTCAGTAGCATTAGAAATCTCTTTATTTACTTTTACCAGAAATTCTCCTTCATCAATGGAGGCTCGTGGAATTAAAAAAA